>MIQA02003294.1:0-18146 GCA_001887855.2 Sclerospora graminicola | reverse complement strand
ATGAATATAGAGTAGGGTTAGATATTTTTCCTTCGGCTACTATAACTTGTTTTTCTTTCAAAAGCTTTCAATCATCCTTGTTTAGCATATTTTTTTCCTATTTGCTGAAGTAGGCATAGCCACCGAAAGCAGCATACCTTTTTGCCCGTTTCTAATTCTTGTCAGCAAATGTGCTATATCTGACATTGCCATCTTAATCTACCTAATACATTTTTTTATTTTACCAACTAGCTTTAATAACATCTGAAAGCATTCCGTGCGCAGCAAGCTTTCTGAGCATATTACGATTTTTCGGGTGCAACCTCTAGGACGCCCTGTTAATTCGCAACTATTTCTAACTCTGTTTTGCGCATAATTTCTTGCCAGTTTTGTCAACTATGAGTATTTTGAACTGCAAAACTCGCCTGATGCAGATTGCAGTATTATTAGCTTAAAAAGGGAGGGTCGTCATGAAAGATCTAATTTCTTTACTAGATAAACGAAGATTAACTGGTACCATCAAGGGTGCATGAATTTGCATACCTCTCCCTGAATAAATGTATCAAACGGCCAGAATGATACATTGACTTTAGCTGTTCAAATGTATCATTTAGGGCTCTTTAGCAAAAACAGGACAGTTACTGCTCAGGAACTAAGGGCCGTTCTTATAAAATGTCCCGGGACGGGACCCTGGGACGGTCCCATATCCCGAAAGTAAGAATCGATCTCCGGACAAGGATATATCCCGTTTTTTGTATTTAATGTGTACCAGTATTTGACGTGAAACTATACCGTAGCATTACAGTAAGAGAACCATCCATTTTGTTCACAATAAACGGCAATAACTGTCACTATGTGAGATAGCGCAGTCTTTTCTAATAAGAAACAATAAAGTTCAAGGCATAAGAGTAGAAGCAAATTTATTCATAATTGTAGACACAGAAGAGTGACTGATTTGTAATTGTGATGGGCTGAGCCCGTCCCAGTCCCAACGTCCCAAAATGGCCCTGGGATAAAGCCATATGTTGGGACCGAGGCCGTCCCGACGCGACCTAACCCCAGTTGGATGAGCCAATCATTGTCGTTTATTTCGTCCCGGGACCTCGGGACATTTTGTAAGAACGGCCCTAAGGCAAATGAATTGTGTTCATTATCTATATACTAATCTATAAACATCTTTCTTCAGTTGTTGGTGAGCGAGCACCTGTATCCTCGGCATCTCTTTCCGTGCTCATTGTAAATACAGGTGCCTTATCCGTTCTATTTCATGTGGATCATTTTTTTCGATACGCGCTGGGCGAACGTCTTAAACATAACCCTATGAAAGTAACGTGTCAGAATGCCTGCGACACCTACGATGCATTTATTTACGCCGTTCTTGAAATGTATCATTTCGGGAGCTTCATACATTTATTCAGGGAGCGGTATGCGAATTCATGCGCCCTTGACGGTATAAAAAACACATTTGCTAGAGATAGTTGGTTTTATTGTTAAATGTTTTTCAGGCAGCAACTACCAGAAAAATTGTTAATTTGCTGCGAAAGTTAAAACCTTCTTCGGCTTTATTGCCAACTAGAGTGCAAAACTATTAGCCGTCATGCAATTTAAGTAATTTTAACACGCTAGTGGACGGACATTATTTGTTTTGCTAAATCGACGATACGAAGCAAAGTATAAAATGGTATTTAAAGTAACGAAGTACCACAGCATATACAGCATTGGTTGGTCGATGCAATAATCTTCTTCCATGATACCATTACAGTGGTGAAGTATTAATAACTTAGTTTAATTAATTTGGATGGAATATTTTAATAGACTTGCGACTTCGTTTCTTTCAAACGCACATGTTGTCATGATACGTCGAGAATCGAAGGTTTTCTCATAGAAGATAATTGCGTAATAGAGCCTTTTTCGAGTCAGTATGTCGTGAAATAAGTTCAACTAAGTCCGAATGGGTGCCCAAATCAATTTTAGGCGGTGCCCTTAGTGTTTCCCTTTTTTTGCTGGTAACGTTACATGTATCTCAGCGACTACAGTATTGTAGGAGTTAAGAGCTGCTGTATAGATTTGATAGACTTTTTTATTACAGAATAGGGGGCATGTGTGTGTAATTGACCTTTTTGTAGGGGGTCCCATACAAAAGACGAAATCGGGCAAAATAAAAGACACCCTCACCCATACAAAAATCAAGATTAAATGTGTACTTTTTATTAAATGATGAGTCTTGTTATCGTTTTTTTGGCATTGAGTTAACGAGAGTGCGCAAAGTGTCTAATTCGATAGCTACCCACTCAGACAAAGTAGATGAAGTGAGATCGCTGACACTGTAGGATGGAAAACTTGCGCCCTCCAACAAGGATCTAGTGGACATTGCGCACTCGCAATCGCGATCCACCCCACCTTCCGATAAGCTAAAAAGATTTAATGAGACTAAAAGGGCAAATTTTCCGACGTGGCTTTCATCACACAGCGAACATTGACAGAGAAGGACTTGGCGGCGCATCAGCTAAATAAGAATCTGTACTTTTTCGTACAGTATGTACGTTTTCAATATAGCAAGTACTTCAGACTTTCAGACGCGAAGTATTTAAATTATGTCGTGTATTGTACATGGGACATCGGCAAAAGACATGGCTGAAGTGGATGCTATATCCACCCACAGACTCATGAGCGAAGCTCTGCAGAACGAGATTTCTCGACATCAGTAAGACGGTAACTATATATTGAGATCCCGTATGTGCTGCTTATAAAATAGCTGCACGACGAGGTATCATATTCTCGTTGGTGCTCTACGATTTCATTTTCAAAACATGTGTAGCATCAAGTACGTACGGCATCTCGTGGTGGAGTATATACTTTATGTGTTTCTGGTGATGCAAGAATGAAGGAAACTCATGCGACAGGTTAATCATTTCCATATCCAAAACTACACTGTTGCCGATGGCAATTAACGTCAAAGATTTTGAAATAATAATAAACCCACGTACAGCAACGCGATTCGTGAGAAGCAATATAAATCGCCAGTCCATCCATGGTCTACATCACAATTTTGGGGTGGAGGCACCGCCGAAAATGGCCTTGCTAATCGCATCATTGCTGCAGAATGATGTCCGTCCGGGAGTGGTTTCGTCGGATAGCTCCTTTCCTCTTACCATTACTCAGATTATTGGATAAAAGTACACATTTAACCTTGATTTTTGTATGGGTGAGGGTGTCTGGCCAGGTACCCGATTTCGACTTTTGTATGGAAGACCCCGTACTAACTGCAAAAACCAGGTCAATTACACATGCCACCTATTTCGTAATATAAAAGATATATCATATCCAAACAGCAGCTCTTAACTCCTAAAAGTCGCTAAAATATACAGCAAAACGTTGAAAATAATGGGGGTACTTTATTTTTGGCCAGGAGTGTAGACCACAGGATCTGTTAGGGAGTTAAGTATCAGGTAAATGTGGTGGAGCCGATTTCCAAATCCATGACCGAAGTCTTGGGCGGAATCCGGATACCCACTGGCCCGGACGACCAACTATCGGAGGGGGTATTCCGTCGATCCTGATCAGCATCAGAATCAGATGAATCACCATTATGGTGACTGATCTGATCCTCCCGGTCATCTGGCCGGTCTTCATGCGCGTCAGGATCTATGTTTATCTTCATCTCACCTTGTGTACCCGTTGATCGGGGGTGGTTACACTCACTTAGGTGGACTCGGTGACGAAAACGATGATCTTGATTAGGTCGGAGGGGATGACCTTCTCGAGACGGGGGTGTCCTCGGGTGGAAATCTTCACCGGAGAACGGGTTGGGGTCGATACTAATCAGTATCTAGGCACTGATCAGGGAAGTTCGTCTGATCAGGCCAGCCAATGAGAGAGAGATAATAAGAAACCAAGAAAAACGCGATCAAACCACGATCCATAGTAATCCACAAATGTTATCTCCACAAAATCTTTTCCAATATTATTGACGTGTTCCAAACACGTGTGCGTTGAGGGTGAGGTTCGATCACCTAAACAAACCCGTCGGGGGTCTTCCGGTAAGCCAAAATGCGTCTAAGCGCGTCTTAACCGGGAAATAGTTGAGCAAGAGGGGACTAATCAACCCTGTGCTCCCAATGACCGCAACACGTGGCGAAGCGACTCTTTGCTTTAGGGGGAAAATCAAAACCTGTTATTATATATGCAATGTCCTATACCTGTGTACCGTACACCAACTCATGCCTGACTTATACTTCGAACCTATTTACTTCGTCGCACGGTTGCGTAGCACCACCTTGCCCATCTTGGCTGCACCTTCAAGCTGACCTGTACCACTTCTGCCCTGATCACGACCCGACTCCTAGAAAGATCTTCAACCCATCCCGATCTTCGACAAACGACCTTGAAACCACTTGAGATCTGCTCTTCTAACACTTGTCCACTTCGTATCCAGCCCGACTTAACCGAGAACTCCCCTTGCCTTCGCATTTAAACGCCGGTTTGAGGCTGATCAGCCCCGATCACGATCGGCATAGCGATCAGCCGAGTGATCAGGCGGTGATCAGGGTGATCAGCCCTTGATCACCTCGGGAACCCTCTGAGTCACCATCGCAACGACTTTATTCATCCGTTCAGCCATACTTCCGACCTTCATACCCTGTCGGGGCAACCATATAACACCGATCTCGGCTGATCAGGCCTGATCAGGCCTTGCCACGTCATCCTCGGACAAACCCATAGGTTATCATCACTCACACAACCTGTCACTCCACATGCCCGACTTCATTCCACATCTAATCTTCATTGCTCGGGCATAATCAGCCGATCAGGCCGTAACTTCGTGTCATGATCAACTTCAACCACTATACCATTCATAGATCGGCTGGACGGCTGTCCTTGACACGTCATGTCAACAGTTGCTCACCTCATATTACATCCACGGGAACTCCACTTAGTAACTGTGATAACGATCGTGATCGTGATCTCCATCGTTCCATCAGTGTCTGGGACTGGGCGTAATGACAGTACTTGGCTGATTTCTTCACATCGTGAATACCCGTTGTCCGCCACCTTTTCATCGTAACTGTGATCAGCCTTTTCCCACCCATCAACCGTCATATGTTGATGGGTGTTCCATCGTCACCAATCAACGGCGATGTGTGGTCCACTTCATTCTAAATATTTTCCGATCGCTTTACCACAGCCGCCCCTGAGACAAACTGCAGCCGCGCAACGACTGCAGTTCGACTCACTCACTTCCAAACTTCCTCTCTGGCGATCACCATGGCTGACTCGAGCCGATCTTCTCTTCCTTCTTCGTCATCTTCGGCTGCCCGCCCGATCGCTGCCTCGCCTTCCGTTTCCAGTTCGACTAATCCCGCGATCGCCCCGATCACGACTTCGGCGCCGATCACGACCAGCTTAATCCGTCCCACGACAACCATGACTCCGTATCGCCCGCCTTGGAATCCTCCCGCTCGACCTTCTTCAGATCGCCCCCTCCGTTACTTGGAACAGCTCGCCCGTCTAATAGATGGATCGGGTTCACTCACGTTGGGGTCCGTGGAAGCTTGTCGACTACGGTCGGAACTCCGAAGTGCAATTCCCGAGTTGGTTTCTCTATATGATACCAATCGGGCACTTAACGCTGAGTTATCCGACCGTCGGGTCGTTGCCGATTCCTTGGCACATGATTCTGCTGATCTGGCTGCCCAGCTGTCGACTCTCCGGCTAGATCACGACCGACTTGACCAAGACTTGCAAGACATGACTGATCGCGTTCAGAGTTTGACGATGGAGCGTGATCAGCTATCAGCTGACCTCGCTGCTCTGCGCCTCTCCAGGCCTTCGGAGACCGTCGCCTCTTTACAGTCGCTGATCGGTTTGCTGACTATTACCATCCGCCATCAAGGTACGTTTATCCCATTCACTTCTTCTGTAATCCGTATATGACTCTCCATGTTTATTTCCAGACGAACGTATTGAGGCAATGAAAGACTCGATGGTCGAGATGGTGGATCATCTACAACGGCTCGATGATCACCGTCTCGACCGTGATCAGCTGCTTCGCGACAAGATCTGCACTGCCGAGGACGTAGAGCATCGGGAAGTCGAGGTTCGCTACTCGGATGAGCAGGTCCAGCTCCTGGTCAAGCAACTTTCCGATTCTCGCATCGGCCGCGCCGACATACAGAAAAGGTTGTGCGAGAGTCGGAAGGCGGCTGAAGATTGCCGGCGCGAGCTTAATCTTGCTCGGGTTAAACTTGAAACCCTAGAGCTCGATGATCGCGCCTGGCTCCAGCATAACGCCGACTTGAGAAACCTCGCGGTGCAGACTATGGAGAGGTGGACCAAACCGAACACGGTTCGGAGTCAGTTCGGACGGCTTTACAACGGCTTCCTGAGATGATCAGCTCCTTCACTCCGTCTGGAACACCACCACAGTCTTCCGAGTATGCCCCACCATCATCAGCGTTCTTCGTCGCTCTCTTGCCGGTCCATAGTGCTGATCAGCCCGTGATCAGCACTGCAGCGGCTTCTGCGTCTACTCAATCTCGTTTACCAGTGACTTCGAGATCAGCCCCCTCGGCCTTGAGTTCTGCGAAGCACAAGCGGACCAGCTCGTCAAAGAAGAAGATGTCTCCCGCCAAGCGCTCTCGTCTCATGGTTGACTCGGACGATGAGTCGACTGATCTGGACGAGAGGACGTTGTCCGTTCTGGCCCGATCGCGCAGTACTGATCGCCGCACTCCAGCGCCAACCCTTTCCGGCGTAAGTTCGCTGGCCCAGGCTGTTACTTTGCTTGAGTCCGAGGACGAGGACGACGATGATCTCGAGGAGGAGACACTGGCTCCGGCTGATCCCAACGTTCCTCCACCGGCCAATAGGGCAGTGATCGTCCCACCGCTCAATTTCACGGGCGTTTTTATCCCGACGAGCCGATCATCGATCGAGCAGGACGATTACAGCTATAATCCGAACCAAAGGTTCATGGATTTGTACGTCGTCATGCAGGACAAGCCGACTTCTGCTCACATGGCAACTCGGAAACCTTGGAGTGCTGATCAAGTATGGGATCTGACGCCTCAGGTCCTTGCCGTGAGGCACAAACTCGTCCCTCGCTTGTGGTCCCGCCCGCCAGGCTGGATCTTTCCGACAAGATCGCCGGCGCCCAAGGACAAGCAGTGGCAACCGAGGGTGCTGACCAGAGGTGCTATCGAGCTTCTGATTGATTCAGCACCTTGGGATGTCCTCATGACACCAATGCCCGGGCTGGCGTTTCCCAATCACCCCTGGTTTGTCGATCTGCAGGGACGTTTGGCCCTGTATTACCAGGAACACATCCAAGCGATATGGGAGGCGACCCACCATTTCCCGATCACGGCGGCGATGCGCAAGGACGCGTGGATCGAGCATTACCATCATGCTCGCAAGCGTCGACGCACCAAAGCCGGGGCTGCCTGGGCCGCGATCTGCGATTATATTGTCAACGGGATTCAGCGCGGCGAGTGCGATCTGGACGTTTTCTTGTTTCCTGCCGTGCTGCATTTACCTGTTCGTCGGGCGGGATCGCGAGGACTCAAGGCTGACGGCGGGGAGTGGTATCCCGGTTATGGGCATCCAACTCCGGTCGCCACGTTGCGTGATTGCCTGATCTGGACCGATCAGCAGGAGCCTTGGCGGAACCAGTTCCGATCAAGCCCCATGGATCATCCAGGGTTTGCGGTTTCTCGCCTGCGCACTAAGTATGGCCCGTGATCGTCGTGACAACCAGCTTTCGTTTCGTTTTTCCATAATCATTAATATATCACGACAGTTCTTGATGATTTTCACGTTCCATATTCCCACTTCCTGTTCAGGTCTCACTATTGTCTCCATCTTGTATGTCGATCGCTCACATGTATGCAAATATAGTTTCTCGTGCATTATATGTATATATATACATCCATTTACTCCAAACCAGCTCAACCACCCTGATCTCCACTTGCTCGATCATTACATTTGGCTGATCGGTCACACTGTGTCAACCCAGGCTATTGAGATTCCTGGTTGCCCTCTTCGTGGGTTTGCATCACTCCAAATCTGTTTCGTCTCACCCGATCACGTTCAAATTCTCTTAATAGAGCTCCACAGTTCAGATCACGTTCGTCTACCCACTCGGGATCGTCATAACCCTTCCACCGAACCAAGTAATCACGATGGGTCCGGCCAAATCGGGTTCTCTTGCCTGATCGGGTATCCAAAATCTTCTCCACTTCAAATTCGTTCTGGTCCAACGTTCTTTCCCAACTGTCTTCGGGTAAGAGAGCTTCGTCAAAGTCAAACCTTGGCTGATCATCGCATGACAGCCTGGTTTTAGGCCGATCAGGGTATTCCCGAACCAGTTTCAGCTTCGACAAGTGGACGATCGGGAAAATTCCGTAATCGGTACCTGCAGTAATCAACCGAGCGGCATGATCACCGATCAGTTCGGCTATACGGAACGGTCCATGCCACAGATGTGCTAACTTCTTGGCATATCCTTCTTTCACGCGATCCAAGTAAAGCCAAACCCTTGATCCCGGCTCGATATTATGCGAATCAGCCTGATCATTGTTCCGATCAGCTTTTTCTTGGATGGCCCTCCGCAATCGTTCGTTGACTTGCTCCCGCGCATGTTGGTAGTGACGTTGGAGTCCCATACGCCATCGACGAGCTTCGCGATCTCGACCTCGGGTGCATCCAACAGGGATCACCGACTCGATGGTAGATCGGGGGTCCCAACCATACGCCAAGTAGAACGGAGTATCTCCCCTGATCCGATCGAAAGAGGAATTCAACGCAAACACCAGTCTCTCTGCATATTCATCCCAATCTTGTTGAGCGGAGTCCGCGACATACATCTTGATAGCTCTGGTTAGCGTCTGTACCATACGTTCGGCCTTACCATTCGCCTGCGGACGGTATGCCATGGTCGCGCTCTGTTTCTGGCCAAGCATCTGATTGAATGATCGGAAGACTTCGGCCATGAAACCTGGTTCGCGATCATGCCTGATCACTTCACTGGCTCCAAACCGTCGAAAAACACATTCTTCGTAACTGCAAGCGACTTGTTGGGCTGTTCGGGTAGATCCCGCTTTCGCGATCACCAATCCCGTGAACAGATCAGTCCAGATCAGCAACTCTGTGTTGCCCTTGAACGATTTTGGCAGGGACGGTATGTGATCCATCGCTATCACTTGGAAAGGGTAGGTCGCCTGGATATTTCCAGGTGATCTACCCCGGATGTTTGGCATACCTTTTCCGGTTTCGCAATCCGTACATGTCCCGACAAACTTTTGTATACTTCGATATAAGCCTCTCCAATGAAAATGTTTGCGAATCCTGTGATACGTTCGACCTACGCCCTGGTGGCCACCCTCCAAACTGACGTGATAATGGTGTAAGATATCAGCTTGTAAAGTCTCCGGGATCACGAGCCTTGCCGATCGGTCCAGATCTGCATCGGCCTGATCAGCTTGAACATAGTAAAACAATAGATCATTTTCGTCGATCTCGTAGTTGGACGCGATCTTAGCACAATCTTTTGCATCACCCTGGCTCAGCTTCTCCAGATCACCCTTTAGAAACGCCTTCAAATCAACGATCCATTTTTCCTCGTCTTGTGCCTTGAGAATTCTTCCGATCCGCATCTCCTGTACTATTTCTTCTGTCAGGCTTTCTCGAGAGAGTGATCTGTTAGGTGGTGATCTGGTTCGTGATCTCGTCATAATCGAGATCTGGGCTGCTTCCTTTTCATCTTCCACACGAATCAGCTCAGGCAGCCTATTGATCTCCACCAGTTCTTCCAGCAATGCTTGATCAGTAACTATTGATCCGGCCTGATCACGCATGGCCATAGTGGCGAGGTGATCTGCACTCCGATTCCAATCACGTTTCACATGTAAGAGATCATGCCTTGGCCATCCACGTAAAGCTTTCATAACGCGATCGTTCAGTAGCTTCAAACGCGGTGCTTTACAGTCGATCTCTCCAGTGATCTGCCGAATTACCAGGTTTGAATCTCCGCATATGATTACTCTTCCGATCTTTTGCTCTTGCAAGAGATCCAAACCTAGCAGCAGACCACGATATTCGGCCTCATTGACCGTGATACCTGGAGTATAATCTGAACCGGCCGATATAACAGTCCATTCAGGCAGTTTCCATAACAGCGCGCTATACGCCCCCACGCCTTTCTTCACACTCGCTGATCCGTCGAAACTTACAACGATCAGATTTTCCTCCGAGCCGACGATCGGTGGGGGTATAGTGATCGATTCACGTGGTTGCTTCCGGGGAGCCACCTCGATCAGGGCTTCATCGACTTCTGATCGGGGCGTGATGCTGGCTGCCAGTGTTCCAAGAATTTCTTCTTCGCCCTTGGTGCACTTGATGATCTCCAAAGTCCACTGAGATAACACCGCTGCCCATCGCCCCAGTCTCCCGTCTAAACCATTCGCTGACAGTAACCAGGCTAAACTAGATCGCTTGGACAATACCTTAATCGATCTAGTTACCAGCATAGAGTAGCAAACATCCAGTACACGTAATAATGCCAGCACCTCCTTATCCACAATACCATAGTTAACTTCGTTCGGTTTTAATGTTCGGCTTGTGAACGTCACCGGGCAATAAACTCCATCGTGATCTTGGACCAGTGCGGCTGATATTGCCCATTTACTGGCATATAGGATCACCACGGGAATCTTCTCCGGATCGAAGTGTTTCAGTATCGGCGTCGAGATCATCTTCGCCTTTAACATACTGAAGGCTACCATAGCTCGCTTCATATGGTCCTCTGACCCTGGCACAGTTCGATCGATCAGTGATCCAGTCTTGAGATCCGTTTCAGTAACTTCAACTTCGTGATCAGTCTCAATTGGTGATCCTCCTACCCGATCACGTTCTCGTAGCCCATGATAATCCACTTCCTTCAGTTCATATAGTATAGCGGCGTAAATCGAGAAGTCTTCGATAAATCGGCTATAATAATTCAGAGATCCGAGGAAGGATTGCATGGCCTTCAGTGATCGGGGAAAAGGTAAGTTGCTGAGAGCGGCCAGATCCTTCGGGTTTGCCTCCAAACCTTGGATTGACACATTATGGCCGAGGTAAGCGACCTTGGGTTGACCCCAGAAACTCTTGACCACACTGATCGACAAATTCCAGCGCTCGCAGGTGTTCAGGAGTCGTTCGACCTTATCGCATAGCATGTCCCAGGATGTTGCTGTGACCAAGATGTCATCTATGTATGATCGCCTTCCCAACACTGATCGGCCCTGATCTTGGTCTGGTTCACCTTCCGTAAACACATCATGTAGATCGGTGGCTTCCCGATCAGCACTGATCTGGAAATACCCATAGAGAGCATTGTCGATCAGCCTCTGATAGATCTGTGGGGCATTCTTTAATCCAAACGGCATCCGATTCCATTCAAAAAGTCCGAAAGGTGTAACGAAAGCCGAGATCTCTCGAGCGCGATCAGTCATCGAAACCACCCAGAAACCACTAGCCATATCCAGCGAACAAAACCATAAAACTTTATCCAGATCTTCTAATAAATCGTTGATCAGGGGCATCGGATAGACCATCAACTTCGTGAGGCGATTCACCATTCTATAGTCGATACACAATCGAATATCAACCCCATTCTTCTTAATCACGATCACGATCGGTGATGCCCACTGCGATGTTGATGGTCGGATGATCTTTGTACTCAGCAAACCCTTGATCAAATCGGATAACTTTTCCCGGTATTGAGGTGCAACTTTACGACAACGCTGAGCGATCGGCCTCGCATTTCCCACGTCTATATCACAAACAGCTCCGAATGCGGCTGGGGGTAGGGCGTTACCTTTCCCCATCAGTAAGTGGCGCCTTTTCCAGATGATCTTCTTTAGCTGATCGATCTGCTCGGGAGTGTTCACTTCGGGATCACCGACCTGTAGATCTTCCATGGTGACTTCTGGCATATTGGGCGATACTTCCGGTAAAACGGCCATCTGCTTCTCGATACCTTCAATGTACTGATCGCCACCTTCGTGTATACACACTTGTTCGTCTACCTGATCTGCCTTTTTCTGATCGGTGTCATCTTGAGTCGCTCCTTGTAGGTCACTCGACTGATGGTCTACTTCGGGTTCACCTTCCTCCGTAATGACTTCGGCAGATTCATCCTCCTTTTCCTTCTCATGATCGTTCTTGAACTCCTCACTGTCATTTCCGCTATCTGGGTCCGTTGTTTTCGGTGAGCCGGGCCTAATTATACTCAATATCTGTGGACCTTCTTTGACCCGGCTTTCCCCTGTCGCTTCGATCGGTGGCCTCCTGATCAGCAGCTTGGTCGGCGTAGAATATTCCGGCTTCTCGACCATAGGTGAGGTATCTTCATCCGCTAAGTCTTCGTCACTGATCAGGTCCGTGGTGGCTTGATAAGCCAGATTCTGCCATTCAATGTATCTTCGTGATCCCACTGAGACATATCCGATCTGTCGAGGTACTTTCCCTTCGGGTAACCACATCCCTAAGATCATGTCTTCGTGAACGATCAGCGGCTGATCGGATATATTCGTGACCCTGATGTAACTTGATCTGCCGATACCTTTAACGAACGTTGGTACCCATCGTTCACCACGGGTTAGCCACAATTTCTGTTGCCGATCACTCGGCCGAATCATGACATCGACTGATCGGGACACCCCGATGTTCTCGTACTGACCCATTTTTAGCATCCGTACATGAGTACCATATAAAGGTCGTCGGCCGGATAACTGAATCTGCACCTCATCTGGCAGAGTCAGGGTTCCATGAGACAGGTCAAGTCGTATACCGGCTGGTACCATAAAATCCATTCCCAGTATCGCGTCTTGACCGGCTAACCGGCCAACCCAAGCGTTAAAATAGTAGACCAGGGATCCTGCCAAGGTGATCTTAACACGTGATCGTCCTTCCGTCATATATGAACTTTCGCCGATCCCAACACATTCTTGCCTCTGGGTACTGTCTATACGACATCCCACCTTACGAGCAAAGGCGGAGTCGATGATCGAGACTTCTGCCCCAGAGTCAAATAAATAGTGGCTTTTTCAATGTTGATCTTTCCATTAGCTTTAGCCTGTTTAAACCACTTGTCGGGAGAGTGATACTTCCAGTATCCTCGGGATTCACCGGGCAGTAGATCCAACTCCATGATCACGTCCGATCGGGAATACTCATCCACTCTGAGACTGTAGATCGGACATCGATCGATGCAATTTGAATTAGAACATGTATTGTCGGTTATCTTCTTTTCCTCAAATTTATCTCCGCTACCGACATATGCATAAATGCAGAACGTAGATCGCTCGGCTCGAACCAGATTCCAACCTGGTGAGCGATCTAGTTTAACATCTTCTCGACATCTGGTGGAAGCATACCAGCATGTTTAGTCGGCACATACCACTTGTGCATCAGATTAAAAAATTCTTCAATAGGGCAGGCACCGGCGTCATGAAGTTTCCCACAGGTCTTGCATACGAAAAAACAATGATCAGAAGGGTGACCTTTACGATCACATTTTCCACACGTAATTCTTTTCCAACAATCACGATCTCCATGTTTGGTCGACACACCATGCACACATTTCTTGCGAGATCGGTCCTGATCAGGTTGAATACCACCAGGTTTCCGTCCATCCATGCCATTAGCCGATGATCTCGGGCGATACACTGGTTCCGTCGTAAAGATATGACGATACTGTTCCTCGTCCGAGCTCAGACTTGACTGACCACTTTCCTCTTCCGAACCTGAACTGTCGGATTCCTTCGTGATCATCCGAATTGCTCTGGCTGGTCGTGCTGCCGGTATCTTGCCCTGATCAGGGTGTGGCTTTGACCGGTACCGGTTCGATCCTACCTCGACCTTGGGCTGTCGACTTTTGGCCCGCTGCAGCGTCCTCAGAGTCAGTTCCAGTTGCTCTGAGTCCTTTATACGGAGCAGGGTTAGCTGATCAGCTAGATCGCGATTATCCAGAGTACCAATGAAGTGTTCGACATGTTCACGAGCTATATCCGGGCGTCGTGGGTCTTTGATCGGCATTTTCGCGCGTAGACCAGCAACATTCAACCGATGTAAGTACTCGATCGGCGTCTCGTCGGATCTTTTCTTCATGTGGTAATACTGTCTAGCGACAGACACCCCCGAGTTGCAATACTGTTCTTCAAACTCTTCACACAAACGAGGCCACTTCAAACGCACTTCTCGACTCAGCTGTTTAAGCCAGTTCTTGGCCGGACCTTTCATTAGATCAGCGAAGATCAGACATCTTTCACCTTCCGGTGTCTTGTCTCTCAGAAAAGCTGATTTAGTCCGACTCAACCAAGCTCTGGTCTGATCATCATCCATATCCTTGCCGGTAAAATCTTTCAATTCCGAGATCGCGGACATTCGCACTCGGGTGATCGTTCCGGAATCACTGTCAAATGCCTGCGCGGAGGCCATATTCGCCCTACGAGGCATCTCAATGTCCAGGTCATCCGGATCGAAATGCTGACTGATCTCTCCTTCTGACTCCATGTCCACATCACTACGTGGGGGTGATCTGTGAAATCGATCTTTTGGTGACCGGCCTGGCATATCGATCGAACAATTCCGGCTGATCGGACCGATTCCATATCCACGTCCACGGGTTTCTTGATCGGCTTCTCAGCGGATTGATTCATGATTGATGCTGATCGCCATGGTTGTCCTTGCCCAGGTGTGTACTGAGGTAATCCATATTGTTCACTTGCAAATCGGTTCATCATAGTCGCGAACATGGTTCTCATTTGCTCTGGGACCTCCGGCATGTTGGTATGGTCACTGCTGGGAGTCGGATTGTTCTGCGGAACTTCTTGAGCATCTTCAAAACTATCGTCCGATCCGACTCGACCAGGTTCAGGCTTCCTTTTCCTGTTCTGCGACTCGATCTTGGGGTCGATCTGCTTAATCCCTTTCGGGCCCAACGTCATACGTGTGATCCCAACCGAGGAGTCGGTGGAGGCCGCTCCAGATTGTGATGACGATTGATATATCGACGCAATATCCATAGGATATTCAACCAACTGTGATCGGTGCGAAGGATCCGCGATCGGCGCCTGGACCACTGGGTTCGCCCCTAGTAACGAGGCGAGGTGATCATACAGAGTTGTCATAGCTTCTCTGATCGTCCCTTGATCCAGATCGAACAGCATATTCGCGTCGAAAGCACCAGTAGTGAAGCCAACTTCGTCGATCTGCGCCAAGAGGTTCCTGATCAGATCAAGTTGACTGCCTGTGATCACCGGCCTGGTCGCCCGACCTTCAAGCTTCCCGATGATCTTGGGTTTTATGATCTTCATCACTCGGTTGGTAGCTAGGAACTTGTGAAACTCTCGAAGATAGAACAATCGTTCTACATCTTGAACAGTGGTCTTCTCAGCTGGTTCGGTCTTCTCTTCATCTTCTTCGAAGATCTTCGGTTTCGGTTTCACATATTTTTTAGGTGGATCATATTGATCCGCCCCCATGTTTTTTCTTTCTTTTCCTATTTTCTTCTTACGCATAGGATCGAGGTGCTGACCTCGATCCTTTCCCGGGTTATAGTTAATTTTACTATAACCCAGATCGGCCCCGATCGGGGCCATGTGGGGAGTTGTTTCATCTTTAATTTCGACCTGGCACTCCACCAGACCAGGTCGACCATCGCTTCCTTTAGATATGGACAGCATCGGAGGCGATACGCCTTCCTCCAATACACCCGAAAAAGTTTCCTCCACTTTGATTTTCACATCTTTTTCATCATCAAAGGAATCACGGTGATATCTGAGTCACCAAGTGATCCGGGCACGCGCACCATTGTGGTGGAGCCGATTTCCAAATCCATGACTGAAGTCTTGGGCGGAATCCGGATACCCACTGGCCCGGACGACCAACTATCGGAGGGGGTACTCCGTCGATCCTGATCAGCATCAGAATCAGATGAATCACCATTATGGTGACTGATCTGATCCTCCCGGTCATCTGGCCGGTCTTCATGTGCGTCAGGATCTATGTTTATCTTCATCTCACCTTGTGTACCCGTTGATCGGGGGTGGTTACACTCACTTAGGTGGACTCGGTGACGAAAACGATGATCTTGATCAGGTCGAAGGGGATGACCTTCTCGAGACGGGGGGTGTCCTCGGGTGGAAATCTTCACCGGAGAACGGGTTGGGGTCGATACTTAATCAGTATCTAGGCACTGATCAGAAAAGTTCGTCTGATCAGGCCAGCCAATGAGAGAGAGTTAATACGAAACCAAGAAAACGCGATCAAACCACGATCTTCCACAGTAATCCACAAACGTTATCTCCACAAAACCTTTTCCAATATTGTTGACGTGTTCCAAACACGTGTGCGTTGAGGGTGAGGTTCGATCACCTAAAACAAACCCGTCGGGGGTCTTCCGGTAAGCCAAAATGCGTCTAAGCGCGTCTTAACCGGGAAATAGTTTGAGCAAGAGGGGACTAGTCAACCCTGTGCTCCCAATGACCGCAACACGTGGCGGAGCGACTCTTTGCTTTAGGGGGAAAATCTAAACCTGTTATTATATATGCAATGTCCTATACCTGTGTACCATACATCAACTCATGCCTGATTTATACTTCGAACCTATTCACTTCGTCGCACGGTTGCATAGCACCACCTTGCCCATCCTAGCTGCACCTTCAAGCTGATCTGTACCACTTCTGCCCTGATCACGACCCGACTCCTATAAAGATCTTCAACCCATCCCGATCTTCAATAAACGACTTTGAAACCACTTGAGATCTGCTCTTCTGACACTTGTCCACTTCGTATCCAGCCCGACTTAACCGAGAACTCCCCTTGCCTTCGCACTTGAACGCCGGTTTGAGGCTGATCAGCCCCGATCACGATCGGCATAGCGATCAGCCGAGTGATCAGGCAGTGATCAGGGCGATCAGCCCTTGATCACCTCGCGAACCTTCTGAGTCACCATCGCTACGACTTATTCATCTGTTCAGCCATACTTCCGACCTTCATACCCTGTCGGGGCAACCATATAACACCGATCTCGGCTGATCGGGCCTGATCAGGCCTTGTCACGTCATCCTTGGACAAGCCCATCGGTTATCATCACTCCACAGCCTGTCACTCCACATGCCCGACTTTATTCCACATATAATCTTCATTTCTCGGGCATAATCGGCCGATCAGGCCGTAACTTCGTGTCATGGTCAACTTCAACCACTATACCGTTCATAGATCGGCTAGACGGCTGTCCCTGATACGTCATGTCAACAGCTGCTCACCTCGTTTCCCATCCACGGGAACTCCACTTAGTAATTGTGATAACGATCTTGATCGTGATCTCCTTCGTTCCATCAGTGTCTGGGACTGGGCGTAGTGACAGTACTTGGCTGATTTCTTCACATCGTGAATACCCGTTGCCCGCCATCGTAACTGTGATCAGCCTTTTCCCACCCATCAACCGTCATATGTTGATGGGTGTTCCATCGTCACCAATGTGTGGTCCACTTTGTTCTCAACATTTTCTGATCGCTTTACCACTGTGGCTAAACCCGAGTACCGGATCCCTTCTAAGATATTGACGCGGAGCCGGCCGTCGCCGGATCCGGCTGAACGTATTGGCCGAGACTATGCCCCGATCGCTGAACCGGTTCTGTCTACCCCGATGAAGACGGACGAGCGACGGAATCGGGAGAAAGGACAAAGCAGAGTCGCATATGCGGTCAGACCAGATGCCGGATGGTTTGATGAACGAGATGATGGCGGATCGACCCAGCCGGCCGATCAGAATTCGGACATAGCCGAAGGCGGATCGACCCAGCCGGCCGATCAGGAGCCCGAATCAGTCGAAGCTGACCAAGTCTGCATTCATGAAGGGGGCGAGCTATATACGTTGATGGCACGGAGGATCAGATGGCGGTGCTACCTGAGGTAACTTCCTGCCCCCCAGCGGTTACTATTGACGATCTGCAAGTGGGAGACCCGGTTGTGAACACCCCTGAAGAGATCAGCAGGCTGAAAGATATCATATGGAAACGAAATCATCTGCTGATCGGACCAGGAAACGCACTTCCTCCGGCCGCCCATGGGGCGGTATGCGACAGTGATGTGGGAAACGCCAAGCCGGTTGCACAAAG
>MIQA02003293.1:0-11794 GCA_001887855.2 Sclerospora graminicola | reverse complement strand
TGTGGTGAAGCGATCTGACAAAAAGTTAAGAATATGGTGGACCACACCTATCCGTTGATTGGTGACGATGGGAACACTCATCAAAATAGGACCGTTTGTTGGGGGGACAGGCTGATTCCGTACACGATGAAAGGTGGTTGACAACGGGATGTTGTAACTATGAAGGAATAAGCCGAATACCGTTATTACGCCCGGTCCCGGATATTAATGGACTAGCGAATGTCACGGCCCGATCGGGATATTGGATGTTGGGTGGAGTTCACGTGGACGTGCAAGACTAGATCAACCGAGACAAACTTGATGTACAGCATCAATGACGGAGTAATATATCAGGAACAGTAGAATCCGGTCATCGGAATGAGTCGTGGATGATACAGATGTTGAAGTCAAATGTGATATGGAAATCTCTGCCTGATCAGCCGAGTCACTTAACTCCGCCCTGGAATGTGAAGATCGGATACAGAACAAAGCCGGATACATGGAATTGCGAGCCGTACGAGCCTTACTAAGCTGCGGCAAGTGGTGAGAGTCGATGGATCCATCCAGAATCAACGTAAGACGGTCTGATCAGGTTCAATTTCAAGAGAAGTGCTGAGTCGGTTCGACCCTTGCGGTCCAAGATGCAATGAAGGTCAACGATACAGTCGAGCGAACTGGCAATGTCGATGTTGTGATGACCCTGAGGTGTTTTGAGGTGATCTGGGGCTGATCGCCCTGATCACCGCCCCGATCACTGTGCTGATCGTTAAGCTGATCATGACCCGAGCCGATCAGCCCCAAATCAGTTTCCAGGTGTGAAGAGAGACGGAGTTTTCAGTTAAGCTGGGTTTAATATGGGGCGAACAGTGTCTGGGAGGCAGATCTCGAACTAGTTCCAGGCTGCTTTTCGAGGAATCAGGATGGTTGAAGACTGCCATAGAGTTTGACCGTAATCAGTCCAGAAGTGGTACGGATCAGGTTGAAGGTGCGACAAAGATGTGTAAGGTGGTACTGGCGCAACCGTGCGACGGAACGAACAGGATCGAAGTATGAGGTAGGCACATGAGTTGGTGTACGGTACACTAGGTATAGGATATTGCATATATAATAACAGGATTGAATTTACCCCCTAAGCAAAGAGTCGCTCCGCCACGTGTCGCGGTCATTGGGAGCACAGGGTTAACTAGGCCCCTGTAGCTCAATTTAATTCCCGGTTAAGACGCGCTTAGACGCATTTTGGCTTACCGGAAGGCCCCCGACGGGATTTGTTTAGGTTTTCGACCCCCATCCCCCACGCGCACGTGTTTGGAACACGTTTATCATTTGGAAAGGTTTTGTGGAGATAACGTTTGTGGTTTACTGTGGAAGATCGAGGTTGGTCGTGGTCTTCTTGGTTTCTCGTTGTCTCTCGTTCTTATTGGCTGGCCTGATCGGTCGAAGTTTCCCGACCAGTGCCTTAGATACTGAAGTTAAGTATCGACCCTGACTCGTTCTCCGGTGAAGATTCCCACCCGAGGACACCCCCGTCTCGAGAAGGTCATCCCCTCCGACCTGATCAAGATCATCGTTTTCGTCACCGAGTCCACCTGAGTGAGTGTAACCACCCCGATCAATGGGTACACAAGGTGAGATGAAGTTAAGTATGGATTCTATCGCACATGATGACCGGTCGGATGACCGGGAGGATCGGATCAGTCACCATAGTGGTGATTCATCTGATTCTGATGACGATCAGGATCAGCGGAGTACCCCCTCCGATAGTTCGTCGTCCGGGCCAGTGGGTATCCGGATTCTACCCAAGACTTCCGTCATGGATTTGGAAATCGGCTCCACCACAATGGTGCGCGTGCCCGGATCACTTGGTGACTCAGGATATCACCGTGGTTCCTTTGATGATGAAAAAGATGTGAAAATCAAAGTGGAGGAAACTTTTTCGGGTGTATTGGAGGAAGGCGTATCGCCTCCGATGCTGTCCAAACCTAAAGGAAGCGATGGTCGACCTGGTCTGGTGGAGTGCCAGGTCGAAATTAAAGATAAAACAACTCCCCACATGACCCCGATCGGGGCCGATCTGGTTATAGTAAAATTAACTATAACCCGAGAAAGGATCGAGGTGCTGCCCTCGATCCTATGCATAAGAAGAAAATGGAAAAAGAAAGAAAAAACATGGGGGTGGATCAATGTGATCCACCTAAAAAATATGTGAAACCGAAACTGAAGATCTTCGAAGAAGATGAAGAGAAGACCGAACCAGCTGAGAAGACCACTGTTCAAGATGTGGAACGGTTGTTTTATCTTCGCGAGTTTCACGAGTTCCTAGCTACCCACCGAGTGATGAAGATCATAAAACCCAAGATCATCGGGAGGCTTGAAGGTCGGGCGACCAGGCCGGTTATCACAGGCAGTCAACTCGACCTGATCAGGAGCCTCTTGGTTAGATCGACGAAGTTGGTTTCTCTACTGGTGCGTTCGACGCGAATATGCTGTTCGATCTAGACCAAGGGACGATCAGAGAAGCTATGACAACTCTGTATGATCACCTTGCCTCGCTACTCGGGGCGAACCCCGTGGTCCAGTCGCCGATCGCTGACCCTTCACACCGATCGCAGTTGGTTGAATATCCTATGGATATTGAGTCAATATATCAATCGTCATCACAGTCTGGAGCGGACTCCACCGACTCCTCGGTTGGAGTAACACGTATGACGTTGGGCCTGAAAGAAGTCAAGCAGATTGACCCCAAGATCGAGTCGCAGAACAGGAAAAGGAAGCCTGAATCTGGTCGAGTCGGATCAGACGACAGTTTTGAAGATGCTCAAGAAGTCGCACAGAACAATCCGACTCCCAACAATAACCCTATCGGCATACCAGAAGTCCCAGAGCAAATGAGAACCATGTTCACGACTATGATGGATCGATTTGTGGGTGAACAACGCGGATTACCTCAGTATACACCTGAGCAAGGACAACCATGGCAATCGATACCAAACATGAACCAATCCACTGTTAAACCAGTCAAGAAACCTGTAGATGTGGATATGGAATCAGTTCGATCAGCCGGAATTGTTCAATCGATATGCCAGGTCGGTCATCAAGATCGACTCCATAAATCACCTCCATGTAGTGATGTGGATATGAAATCAGATGGAGGGATCAGTCAACATTTTGATCCGGATGATTTGGATATGGAGATGCCTCGTAGAGCAAATATGGCCTCGGCGCAGGCATTTGATAGTGACTCTGGAACAATCACTCGAGTTCGGATGTCGGCGATCTCTGAATTAAAATATTTCACCGGCAAGGATATGGACGATGATCAGGCGAGAGCTCGGTTAAGTCGGACTAAATCAGCGTTCTTGAGAGATAAGACACCGGAAGGTGAAAGATGTCTGATTTTCGCTGATTTGATGAAGGGCCCGGCCAAGAACTGACTTAAACAGCTGAGCCGAGAAGTACACTTGAAGTGGCCTCAATTGCGTGAAGAATTTGAAGAGCAATATTGTAACTCAAGGGTGTCTGTCGCGAGACACTATTACCATATGAAGAAAAGATCCGATGAAACACCGATTGAATACTTACACCGGCTGAATGTTGCTGGTCTGCGCGCGAAAATACCGATCAAGGATCCACGGCACCCGAGTATGGCTTGCGAGCATGTAGAACACTTTATTGGCACTTTGGACAATCGCGACCTGGCTGATCAGTCAACCCTGCTCCGTATAAGCAATGCGGAAGAATTGGAACTAACCCTGAGGACGCTGCAGCGGGCCAAAAGTTGATAACCCAAGGTCGAGGTAGGATCGAACCGGTACCGGTCGAAACCACACCCGGATCAGGGCAAGATACCAGCGACACGACCAACCAGGGCGATTCGGATGATTACGAAGGAATCGGACATTTCTAGTTCGGAAGAAGAAAGAGGTCAATCAAGTTTAGGCTCGGACGAGGAGCAAAATCGTCATATCTTTACGACAGAACAGGTTTCTGTCCGAGATCATCGATTAATGGCATTGATGGACGAAAATCCGGTGGGTCTCAAGCTGATCAGGACCGACTTCGCAAGAAATGCGTGCATTGTGGGTCGACTAAGCATGGAGATCGTGATTGCTGGACGCGAATTACATGTGGAAAATGTGATCGTAAAGTTCACCCTTCGGATCATTGTTTTTTCGTGTGTAAAACTTGTGGGAAGGTTCACGATGCCGGTGCTTGCCCTATTGAGGAGTTTTTCAATCATATGCGCAAGTGGTGTGTGCTGACTAAACATGCTGGTATGCTCCCACCAGATGTCGAGAAAATGTTAAACTAGATCGCTCGCCAGGTTGGAATCTGGTTCGAGCCGAGCGATCTACGTTCTGCATCTTTGCATATGTCGGTAGCGGAGATAAGTTTGAGGAAAAGGAGATAATCGACAATACATGTTCTAATTCAAATTGCATCGATCGATGTCCGATTCACAGTCTCAGAGTGGATGAATATTCCCGATCGGACGTGATCATGGAGTTGGATCTACTGCCCGGTGAATCCCGAGGATACTGGAAGTATCACTCTCCCGACAAGTGGTTTAAACAGGCTAAAGCTAATGGAAAGATCAACAATGAAAAAACCACTATTTTATTTGACTCTGGGGCGGAAGTCTCGATCATCGACTCCGCCTTTGCTCGTAAGGTGGGATGTCGTATAGACAGTACCCAGAGGCAAGAATGTGTTGGGATCGGCGAAAGTTGGTATATGACTGAAGGGCGATCACGTGTAAAAATCACTCTGGCAGGCTCCCTTGTCTACTATTTCAACGCTTGGGTTGGCCGGTTAGCCGGTCAAGACGCGATATTGGGAATGGATTTCATGGTACCAGCCGGTATACGGCTCGACCTGTCTCATGGAACCCTGACTCTGCCGGATGAGGTGCAGATTCAGTTATCCGGCCGACGTCCTTTATATGGTACTCATGTGCGGATGCTTAAAATGGGTCAGTACGAGAACATCGAGGTAGCCCGATCAGTCGACGTGATGATTCGGCCGAGCGATCGGCAACAGAAATTGTGGCTAACCCGTGGTGAACGATGGGTACCAACGTTCGTAAAGGGTGTCGGCAGATCAAGTTACATCAGGATTACAAACATATCTGATCAGCCGCTAATCGTTCAAGAAGACATGATCCTAGGGATGTGGTTACCCGAAGAGAAAGTACCGCGACGGATTGGGTATGTCTCAGTGGGATCACGAAGATATATTGAATGGCAAAATCTGGCTTATCAAGCCACCATAGACCTGATCAGTGACGAAGACCTAGCAGACGAAGATACCTCACCTATGGTTGTGAAGCCGGATATGCTATTCCGACTATGCTGTTGATCAGGAGACCGTCGGTCGAAGCGACAGGGGAAAGCCGGGTCAAAAAAGGTCCACAAGTTTTGAGTATTATTAGACCCGGCTCACCGAAAACAGCAGGTCCAGAGAGCGAAAATGGTGGTGAGGAGTTCAGAAACGATCCTGAGGAGAAAATGGAGGATGAATCTGCCGAAGTCATTACGGATGAAGGTGAACCCGAAGTAGATCACCAGTTGGATGACTCACAAGGGGCGGCCAAGATAATGCCGATCCGGGGAAGGTAGATCCGGTAGATGAACAAGTGTGTATACACGAAGGTGGTGATCAGTACATTAAAAGGTATCGAGAAGCAGATGGTCGTTTTGCCGGAAGTATCGCCCAATATGCCAGAAGTCACCATGGAGGATCTACAGGTCGGTGATCCCGAAGTGAACACTCCCGAGCAGATCGATCAGCTAAAGAAGATCATCTGGAAAAGGCGCCATTTATTAATTGGGAAGGGTAACGTCCTACCCCCAGCTGCCTTTGGGGCTGTTTGTGATATAGACGTGGGAAATGCGAGACCGATCGCTCAACGTTGTCGCAAAGTTGCACCACAATACCGGGAAAAGTTATCCATTTTGATCAAGGGAGTGTTGAGTACAAAAATCATCCGACCTTCAACATCGCAGTGGGCATCACCGATTGTGATTGTGATAAAAAAGAACGGGGTCGATATTCGACTTTGTATCGACTATAGAATGGTGAATCGCCTCACGAAGTTGATGGTCTATCCGATACCCATGATCAATGATTCACTGGAAGATCTGGACAAAGTTTTATCGTTTTGTTCGCTAGACATGGCTAGTGGTTTCTGGGTGGTTTCAATGACTGATCGTGCTCGAGAGATTTCGGCTTTCGTTACACCCTTCGGCCTTTTCGAATGGAACCGGATGCCGTTCGGTTTAAACAACGCTCCACAGATCTATCAGAGATTGATTGACAATGCTCCCTATGGATATTTCCAGATCGGTGCCGATCGAGAAGCCACCGATCTACATGACGTGTTTACGGAGGGTGAACCAGACCAAGATCAGAGACGATCAGTTTTGAGAAGGCGATCATATATAGACGACATCTTAGTTACGGCAACATCATGGGATATGCTATGTGATAAGGTCGAACGAATCCTTGACACTTGCGAACGTTAGAATTTATCGATCAGCGTAGTCAAGAGCTTGTGGGGTCAACCCAAGGTCGCTTACCTGGGACATAATGTGTCGATTCAGGGCTTGGAGCAAACCCGAAGGACTTGGGTGCTCTCAGTAACCTTCCTTTTACCCGGTCACTGAAGGCTATGCAGTCTTTTCACGGATCCCTGATTTATTATAACCGGTTTATCGAAAACTTCTCGATATATGCTGCTGTATTATACGAGTTGAAGGAAGTGGATTATCATGGACTACGAGAGCGTGATCGAGTGGGAAAGTCACTGAGTGAGACTGGTCGCGAAACCGAAGCCAACGAATCGAATCGCAAGACTGGGTCGCTGATCGATCGGACTGTGTCAGGATCAGAGAGTTATATGGAACGAGCTATGGTAGCTTACAGTATGTTGAAGGCGAAGATGATTTCGACTCCGATACTGAAACATTTCGATCCTGAAAAGATTCCCGTGGTGATTCTATACGCCAGTAAATGGGCAATATCAGCCGCACTGGTCCAAGATCACGACGGATTATATTGTCCAGTGACGGTTACGATCCGGACATAGAAACCGAATGAGGTCAATTACGGCATAGTGGATAAAGAAGTGCTGGCACTATTACGCATATTGGATGTCTGTTATTCTATGCTGGTGACCAGATCGATTAAGGTATTGTCTAGGCGATCTACTCTGGCTTGTATTGTCTTTAAACAGAATAGATGGAAGGCTGGGGTGATGGGCAGCGCTGTTATCTCAGTGGACTTTGGAGATCATCAAATGCACCAAGGGTGAAGAAGAAATTCTCGGTACGCTAGCAGCCAGTATCACACCCCGATCAGAAGTCGATGAAGCTCTGATCGAGGTCACTTCTCGGAAGCAACCGCGAGAATCAATCATTATACCCCCACCGATCGTCGGCTCGGAGGAAAATCTGATCGTTGTAAGTTTCGACGGATCAGCGAGCGTGAAGAAAGGCGTAGGGGCGTATAGCGCGTTGTTGTGGAAATTGCCGGAATGGACTGTCATATCTGCTGGTTCAGACTATACCCCGGGCATCACAGTCAATGAAGCCGAATACCGTGGTCTGCTGCTAGGTTTGGATCTCCTGCAAGAGCAAAAGATTGGAAGAGTAATCATATGTGGAGATTCAAATCTGGTGACTCGGCCGATCACCGGAGAAATCGATTGCAAGGGTCCACGTTTGAAGTTGTTGAATGATCGTGTTATGAAAGTTCTACGTGGATGGCCAAGTCATGACCTTTTACATGTGTAACGCGATTGGAACCGGAGTGCGATCACCTAGCCACGATGGCCATGCGTGATCAGACTGGATCGATGATTACCGATAAAGCACTGCTGGAGGAATTGGTCGAGATCAATAGGTTGCCCGAGCTGATTCATGCGGAAGATAAACAGGAAGCATCCCAGGTCTTGATCATGACGTGATCACGAGCCAGATCAACACCTAGCAGGCTACTCTCTCGAGAAAGCCTAACAGAAAAAATAGTACAGGAGATGCGGATTGAAAGAATTCTCAAGGCACAAGACGAAGAAAAATGGATCGTTGATTTGAAGGCTTTTCTGAATGGAGATTTGGAGAAATTGAGTCAGAATGAAGCAAACGATTGTGTTAATATCGCGTCCAGCTATGAGATTGACGAAAACGATTTGTTATTTGACTATGCCCAAGCTGATCAGGCTGACGCAGATCTGGATCGATCAGCGAGACTTGTGATTCCGGAGACCTTACAAGTAGATATCTTGCATCAGTATTACGTCAGTTTAGAGGGTGGTCACCAGGGCGTGGGTCGGACGTACCACAGGATTCGCAAACATTTCCACTGGAGAGGTTTATATCGAAGTGTCCAAAAGTTTGTCGGAACCTGTAAAGATTGCGAAACCGGGAAGGGTATGCCGAATATCCGGGTTAGATCACCTGGAAACATCCAAGCGACTTACCCTTTCCAAGTGATAGCGATGGATCACATACCGTCCTTGCCGAAATCGTTCAAAGGCAATACAGAACTGCTGATTTGGACTGATCTGTTCACGGGATTGGTGATCGCGAAAGCGGGATCTACCCGAACAGCCCAACAAGTCGCCTGCAATTATGAGGAATGTGTCTTTAGGCGGTTTGGAGCAAGTGAGGTGATCAGGCACGATCGGGAACCAGGTTTAATGGCCGAAGTTTTCCGATCATTCAATCAGATGCTTGGTCAGAAACAAAGCGCGACCATGGCCTATCTTCCGCAGGCGAACGGTTATGCCGAGCGTATGGTGCAGACGCTAACCAGAGCTATTAAGATGTATGTCGCGGATTCTGCTCAACAAGATTGGGATGAGTATGCAGAGAGACTGGTATTTGCGTTAAATTCTTCTTTCGATCGGATCAGGGGAGATACTCCGTTTTACTTGGCGTATGGTTGGGACCCCCGATCTACTATCGAATCGGTGATTCCCGTCGGATGTACCCGAGGCCGAGATCGCGAAGCTCATCGATGGCGTATGGGGATCCAGCGCCATTATCAACATGCGCGAGAACAAGTGAATGAACGGCTGCGGAAGGCGATCCAAGAGAGAGCTGATCGGAATAACGACCAAGCCGATTCGCATAATATCGAACCGGGATCGAGGGTCTGGCTTTACTTGGATCGTGTGAAGGAAGGATACGCCCGGAAGTTAGCGCATCTGTGGCATGGACCATTCCGTGTATCCGAATTGATCGGCGAGCATGCTGCCCGGTTAATTACGGCTGATACCGATTATGGAGTTTTCCCGATCGTTCACTTGTCGAAGCTGAAGCTGGTCCGGGAATACCCTGACCGCCCAAAACCCAGGTTGTCATCCGATGATCAGCCAAGGTTTGACTTCGACGAAGCTCTCTTGCCCGAAGACAGTTGTGAAAGAACGTTGGATCAAACTGAATTTGAAGTTGAGAAGATTTTGGATACCCGATCGGGCAAGAGGACCCGATTTGGTCGAACCCATCGTGATTATTTGGTTCAGTGGAAAGGTTATGACGATCCGGCATGGGTAGATGAACGGGACCTCAACTGTGGAGCGTTACTAAGGGAGTTTGAACGTGATCGGGTGAGACGAAACCGATTTGGAGTTATTCAAACTCACGAAGAAGGCAACCAGGAGTCGCAATAGTCTGGGTTGACATATTACGATGGATCAGCCAATGGTAATGGTCAAACAAGTTGAGACCCAGTTGATTGAGCTGTTTCGGAGTCAACGGACATGCATATACATATATTCATGAAAATTACATTTACGTGCATATGAACGATCGGACACACAAGATGAGGATAACGCTGGAATCTGGATCTGAAGTTTTGGATATGGAACATGAGAGTTATCAGAACGTTATCGTGATATATTAATGATTAAAAGAGAATGAAATGGAAACTGGTTATCACGATAACTACGGGCCATACTTCACGCGCAGACAGGAGATCTGGAGCGCCGGATGATCCATGGGGCTTCGGCGGTATTGGTTTCGCAAAGGCTCTTGACGATCGGCAAAGTCCAAAGCATCGCGCAACGTGCCGATCGGAGTCGGGTGTCCATGACCGGGATACCATTATCCGCCGTCAGCCGTAATACCTCCTGTTTCCACCCGGCGAATAGGCAGATGCAGCACGGCGGGGAACAGAAAAACGTCCAAGTCGCACTCACCGAGCTGGATCCCATCCACCACAAAGTCACAGACGCACGGCCCAAGCAGCTCCAGCTTTGCTGCGTCGGCGCTTGCGAGCATGGAAGTAATGCTTAAGCCAAGCGTCCTTACGCATAGTCGGAGTGATCGGGAAGTGGTGAGTTGCCTCCCATAGCGCCTGACCATGGTCCCGGTAATATGAATCCAGGTGTCCTTTCAGAGCTCTGAACCAGGGGCGATCAGGAAAGTCCAATCCGGGCATAGGCTTCGCGAGAACCTCCCAAGGCTTTGAATCGATCAAGAGCTCGATGGCCCTGGGTTTCAGCACGTCAGGTTGCCAGTCTTCTTCCTTGGGCGCCGACGACCTGATCGGGAAAATCCACCTTGGCGGACGGGACTAACAGCGAGGAACGATTTTCTCCTTATCAGAAGAGCCAGAGGCGTTAGGTCCCACAGCTGATCAGCACTCCAGGGTTGTCGGGTCGCCAGGGCCTTCGACGGTCGACCTTGCAGAACGACATACAGGTCCATGAATTTCCTCTTGGGATCATAGCTGATGGATCGGGGATTTATCCGCTGGGATGAAGACGCCAGTGAAGCCGGCCGGTCTAGCGGTCGGCGTCGTACCGTCGGCCGGAGGGTCACTAGAAGCAGCCGGAACCGGTCGCTTGTCTTCCAAATCGTCCTCTCCATCGCCGTCTGAGTCAAGCAAAGCGACGGCCTGGGTCAGCGAGGCTGGGCCCGACGAGGTCGTCACCAAAACTCGACGATCAGCGCTACGTGATTTGGCCATAGCAGTTCGCGTTCGTTCGTCCAAATCTGTTGACTCGTCATCAGAGTCAGCGATGAGGCGAAAGCGCATAGCGGGAACCGTCTTCCTTTTCGATTGGCTTGCCCGTTTGCGCTTCGCCGAACCCAAGATCGACGAGACCGGTTTCGAAGCTGGTGGCGGACTGGACGGTGTGGACTCAGGAGCCGCTGCTTCGCTGATCACTGGTTGATCAGTATCCACGTTAATCGGCGGAGAAGAAGCGACGGAGAATGTGGGCGACGGCGGGCAGGATCCAAGAGACTTTCGAGACTGTGTGCCGGCTGGAACAAGAGAGCTGACCAGCTCGGGGAGCCCACGCAAAGCCGTCCGAAGCGACCCCGAATCAGCGTTCGGATCAGTCCACCTGTCCATTGTCTGGTGGGCGATCTTCTTTAAGTCGTCATGACATTGGGTCCAAGCGCGCTCATCAAGCTCCAGGGTTTCAAGCTTAACCCGAGCAAGAATAAGCTCGCGCCGGTGATCGTCAGCTTCCTTCTGGTTTTCGCTCAACCGTTTCTGGATGCTGGCACGACCGATACGCGAATCGGAAAGTTGCTTCACCAAGAGCTGGACCTGTTCGTCCGTATGGCACATTCTCGACCTCCACTTCCTCGGAGGTGCGAATCTTGTTCCGGAGTAACTGATCATGGTCGCGACGATGGTCATCGAGCAGTTGCAAATGACCCACCATCTCGACCATCGAAAGCTTCATAGCCTCGATGCGCTCATCTGAAAGCAAGGATAGAAAAAGTTATATACATATTGTGGAAGAAGCGGATGGGTTGGACATACCTTGATCATAGACGGTGATAGATAGCGAGCGAAT
>MIQA02003291.1:0-15221 GCA_001887855.2 Sclerospora graminicola | reverse complement strand
GAACTAGGCACGAAGTACTGTGTCACGCGGCAATGGCCATTGCCGCGTGACCAAGTTAAAGCAATCGACGAGTTGTTTGAAACTCGTCGCAAGTCGGGACATGTGCGGGAGACTACCTCACCGCACTCCAGTCCCACGTTTTGCGTTAATAAATCAACTGGTCGGTGGAGAATCGTTCATGCTTTTAATAAGCTGAACGCAGCCACGGTACCGGCGCAGACGCCGAAACCGCGGAATGATTTCATCATCGATGGCATTCGCGGGAGCACCGTTTTCAGTGCTCTCGACTTGAGGGATGTTTTCTACCAAATCCTCATGCGTGAGAAGGATATCCCTCTCACGGCTGTAAGCACCCCAAAACGGTATGATTTGGGAGTGGCATGTGATGCCGCAGGGGCTTCGAAATGCCCCTGCCAATTTCAATAGATGCGTCACGCATCTATTACGCCCGGTGCGAGAATTAGCACCGAGCTATTTTGACGACGTGTTTATCCATAGTAAGGCTGAACATGGTAAGACTGATGTAGATGTTCATAAAGAACATCAACATCTACGTCAGGTGTTAGAGCTTGTGCGCAAGCACAAGCTCTATGCGAATTTGAAGAAGTGCACCTTTGGTACACCTGAGATACCCGTTTTTGGCTGCTTGTAGACAAGAACGGAGTGCGCCCCATTCCAGAAAAGATCAGAGTGATCGTTGAATTGGCTACGCCAAAAAAACGTCAAGGAACTTCGAAAATTCCTTGGATTGGCGACATACTTGCACAAATATTTGTGCAACTATGTCGGTTTAATCCGACCTCTTTCTCAATTACTAAAGAAAGATGTCAAATGGCACTGGGATACCCAGTGCCGAGATGCATTTGATGCAGTCAAGCGAAGCTTGACTGAAGCTCCCGTCTTGGCAATATCCGAAAACGAGCGACCGTTTCACGTCGTTTGCGACGCGAGCGATTTTGCCATCGGCTGCGCCTTGATGCAGCGCGATCACGATGATCGTGATCGCGTGATTTTCTATCAATCGCGTCAGTTGCGCCCAGCCGAGCGCAACTATCCAGTGCATGACAAGGAACTTCTTTCCATGAAATATGCACTGGCAAGTTTCGGATCTATCTCTTTGGAGATAGACCGTTGGTGGTTTACACGGACCATGCGTCGTTACGCACGGCCGTGAATTCCCCACTCATTTCTCAAAGAATGTCACGTTGGCTGTCATTCTTTGCCAAATACAACTGCACGGTTGAATAAAACCGGGAAAGTTGAACGTGATAGCGGATGGGCTATCACGACGCCCCGATTACGAGACGAAACCGTCTGTAACCGAGGCAACCAGTGCAAACGCAATACGTTGCACTGCTGTGTCGTCGTCACTCGTACGACAAGTACGTCAAGCGTACGAAACAGACGAGGAAACTCGTCTGCTGATTGATTACCTTAGTGATCAATCTGATCGGAAGCGCAAGGAACTTCCAGAGTTCCTCCGCGCTTGCGTGCATCGTTATCGATTGAGCGATGGTCTGTTGCTTTATAGCACAGACCAAGATGACGTTAGTCGCATCGTCGTTCCAAACGACGATGATCTCAAACATCAAATTTTGTTTGAGTACCATGATGCATCGATTTCGGGGCATCAAGGTCGAGAGAAGACGTATGCTTCTCTCGCACGCGATTTCTACTGGCGTAACCTGTATAAATGGGTACGCAAGTACGTACGCGCTTGCGAGATATGCCAGCGCGTCAAGCCTGCGCACTCTGCGCAGGCTCCCCTCCAATCTCTGCCGGTTCCGACAGAGTGTTGGGAGTCCATTTCAATGGACTTTATCATTGGTCTTCCGGCTAATCACAATCGGAAGACAGGTATTGTGGTCTTTGTAGACCGCTTCAGCAAGATGGTTCATCTTGCTGCAGTGTCAGCGAATGTCACCGCTGCGCAAACGGCGCGGATATTCGTTGACACGGTATTCCGCTTACACGGAATGCCGGAAAACATAGTCTCGGATCGTTATCCGAGATTCATAGGGCTTTTCTGGCAAGAAACGTTCTCTTTGTTGGGTACGCAGTTGAAGATGTCAACTGCGGACCATTCGGAAACGGATGGGCAAACTGAACGCGTTAACCGCGTTCTCGGAGACATGCTTCGTTCATAGTGCATGCCTTCGAGCAGTGGAGTGACTATTTGCCACTCACTGAGTTTGCAGTAAACAACTCGGTGCATGCTTCTACTAAGCATACACCGTTCTATGTGAATACCTTAAGGCATCCACGAACCCCGGCTTTACTTGGCGGTACGCCAAATCTAAGTGGGGGAGGGACCCGCTCAAATTTTGAGCGAGTCGATGCGCAAGTTGCAGTTGCAACTTGCGAAGAAACTGATGAGTCTTCTACTGTTAACACAGAAGAAACTCAAGCAGCTTCAGAAACTGAAGCTGCTTATGCGGAATATGTGTCTGCAGCAATGGCTGCAGACAATGAAAAAAACCCATCTACTGCTAATAAAGCAGTAGATGAATTCGTATTACAGCGCCAAGCTGTAATACGCTATGTAAAAGATGCACTTGCTTCCGCTTTTGACAAGCAGAAGCAAAATGCAGATAAAAATGGAAGGAAAACACAAATTCCTTTCAAAAAGGTGAATTAGTTATGTTATCTACAACTAATTTGCCTACACATGCAATCAGCAACTTCCCTACACGGAAGTTGCTCCCTAAGTTCATTGGACCCTTCAAGGTCCAAAGTGTTAAGGGGAATGCCTATACTTTAGACATTCCCGCGGCCATGCGCCTTCACCCAACGTTTTACGTTGGGAGGCTCAAGCCGTACCGATCGTCTACGTCTTCGGACGAGACGCATCGCCACGGCGAATGCCGTGCTTCTTCAAGTCTCCCAAGAGAGACTTGTACAATCAATCGGTCTCCAACCGATTGTGAGAAGTCTGGAGAGTTTCCATCTCCGACTTTAGTCGATCAATCTCGACCAGCAGAAGATCATTCTTCTGCTGCATCACGAGATGCGCGCTCAGAATGTCGCGAATATCGTCTCGATGAGAACGATAAGTTTTCATCGAGTGACACATGTCGTCGCTCAAGGCGTTACAGTGCCTCTCGAGCTTGCGGAGCTGGTAACCATGCTCCGCAACAACAACGCCGAGGGAATTACCAACCCCCGCCGCCCCTGATTGATAATCAGGGGAACAAGCGTTACATTCTCGAGCGCTTACTATCGAAGCGCTCGGTTCCCTATAAGAAGGGGCAGCGTACCGAGTATCTGGTACGCTGGTTGGGATATTCCCAAGAGTTTGACTCTTGGGAACCGATTGAGGTGCTAAGGGCGGATGCCCCTGACCTCCTGCAGGAGTTTGAGAAGGAAACTTCTCCTCAAACTCAAAAGAAGCATCAACACTAGGTGTTGATGCTGGTGGTACATCAACACTAGGTGTTGATGGCTGCAAAGCATCGGTACTAGGTGCCGATGCATTAAGAGCATCAATGAGGCTCTTAACACAAGCGGGTACTGAGAAACCTCGGTACCCTCTTAGCTCCTTATCAGTAAGACGAGGAGCTCCCTTGGGACAACAAGGGCACTTCATTGTAGAAGGAACTCCGCACGAGAGTCCTTCTCTAATGCAAGTACAATGGATAAACTCAATTTTACCTGAGTGTGAGTGCTTTAAGAAGCGCTCGCGGCTCACGTGAATTTTGTTCACGTAATCGTCGGGACCTTTGTTGTAATTTTCAACAAAGGCATTCCAACTTTGAGTAAGGGCGTTTTTTATAGTACCTTTTCTTGCGCGACCCTTTCCGGTTCGTGTAATAACGAGCCTGATAGAAAAAGTCGATGAAGTACTGACGATAGACGTCGGTACTGCGATCAAGCGCGCTGATGTCAAATAATGGATATTGACAATCGCGCTTGGTGTGCCACCACTTCCGGGCGCAAGCGTCCATACTGGGGTCCAAAACCCCACTTTGTACGGAACATGCCGTTCCGTACTACATGGTGACTCAGAAGCAGCGTAAGCCGCTTCTGGCGTTGTTTCTTGGCAGGTGGTGCTCCACCTGCCACCTCAAGGTCGTCTTCGCTACGACCAGGCGAATGACAGGGACCAGGAGGAGCCTTACGCTCCTCATACCACCGTTTAACGGAGTTGTCGCTGTTTTAATCGACGGCGTCACATTCTACTTCGCTATCACTTAACGGCGAAGTAATTCTAGCGGGATTAAGCCCGCTTGAATTGTTAGCAGGGACGGTATCGTCCTCGCCCTCTTCCTCGGAGTCAGATGACTCTCCGAAGATGTCATTAGGCTTCTTCTTGGCCACCCGCCTTGCGGAAGGTGGAGGCATGGAAGATAATGCATTCGCGGCATCTTCCCGTCCTCTCTTAGACACTGCTTCCGCAGCGTCTACTACGAGAGACAATGGGGCTCTCGGCTTTGTCTTTCTCTTCGACGCTAAATTCGTAGCGTCGGCATTCGATGACACCTCTGCACGTGATGCAGAGGTGGTGGCTGCTTTTGCAGTATCGGCAGCGCCCTTAAGAGCGCCGCTGCGTTTGTTGACCATTTGTTCTTATGGTCAGAAATGAGTTATAACAGAATATCGTTATGACCAACAAGTGCCACCATTCGATTGGCCAATATTACATTATATTATTGGCCAACCAGCTTGAGTGGGGGGTGATGTAATGGGGTGCCATTATATAAGTGATATTTAAGTAAAAATATCACAGTTCAATTTCAGACTTAATGTCTGAAATGTGAATATTGGATTATAAGTTGTTATAATCCACTTTGAGAACAGATTCTGATATCATTATCGAATCTAACAAGTAATCTAATGATAGAAATATCATTCAGACCAGCTTTATACTACATGTTTGTATGATTAGTTTAGCTTTAATTAAAGTTATTAACTCTAAACCACTCATAATATATTCACTCTTAAACTTACCTTCTATCGCACAAGTAGCCTTAAGTATATATTTTAATATATATATACTTAAGTGAACGATTAATTAATAAATTAATTAGTCTCTATTAAAGTTTATCTAAGGTAAACTAAGGAGGACCAAATTTACATTTGGTCCTACTCAAATTGCACGCTTCCTCACTGCAATTTTACAGTGTAAGCCGCGTAACAGTTGCCCTGTTACATGGAAAATAATAACTTATAATCCAATATTTTAATTTCACACAACGAGTATGAAATTAAACTGTGATATTTACATTAAAATATCCCTTATGTAATGGTACACCATTACATCACCCCCCACTCAAGGTGGTTGGCCAATAATAAATGTAATATTGGCAAATCGAATGGTTGCACTTGTTGGTCAAAACAAAAAATTCTTTACAACCATAAATTGTTTACAACCATAAACGACCAGAAGAACTCAATGGTCGAGACACGCGGCAGAGCTCTTACGGGCGCTGCTTAAACTGCTCATCAAGCATCCACCTCAGCATTACATGCTGAGGTGCCAACTTCATCAAGTACCGACGCTGCTGATGTAGCGTCGGAGGAATAGAAGCCGAGAGACCCATTGTCCCTGAGTTTAGCTGCTGCGGTAGCAGTGTCTAAAAGAGGACATGAAGATGTCACTAGCGCGACATCTAAAATGCTAACACCTGCCGAATGGCCGGAGGCGAAGAAAAGTTCTTCGCTGTTGGGAGACGCTTCGGACTCCGAAAAAGAGGGTGGGGACGTTACCGTCCTCCGTGAAGGATCTAGCGAGTGTACGCTCGCTATAAGTTCATCGCCGAAAAGCGATGGCGAAGTGGAGTCTGACGCTGTCGATTATGACAGCGACAACCCCGTCTCAAGATGACAGAAGAAACGGAGAGCCCCTACTAGACCTCGATACTCATCTGGTCGAGATAATGACTTCGGGAGGGCAGATGGCGCTCCACCTGCCAAGAAACAACGTGCAGAAGTGGCTTACACTACTTCTGATTCGTCTTGTCGTACGGAACTACATGCTCCGTACAAAGTGAGGTTTTGGACCCCAGCGTGGACGTTGATGCCCGACAGTGGCGGACATTGCAAGCGCGATTGTCAATAACCGTTGTTTGACGCCAACGCGTTAGATGATTGCGATGACATTCGCAACCGCCACCTCGATAGGAGTACCGAGCATAGACGTCGGTACTTCAATGACTTTTCTTTTAGGCTTTTTTTATACGAACCGAAAATGTGCTCGGAAGAACAGGGACGATAAAGACGCCCTGACCCAAAGTTGAAATGGCTTTGTTGAAAACTACAACAAAGGTCCCGATGATTACGTGAAGCGAGTTTACGTAAATTGTTAGCGCTTTTTATAGCACTCACATACAGGAAAATTGAATTTATCCATTATAACTGCATCAAAGAAGCGATTCCTTGTGGATTCCCTTCTCATTTGAATTGTCATTGTTGTCCAAAGGGAGATCCTCGTCTGAACGAAAAGGAGCTGCGGGGGTACCGAGGTAACTCAGCACCCATTATGATTAAGGGCCTGATCGATGACCTTAATGTATCAGCACCTGGCGCTGATATTTTTCACTAGTGCTGATGCTTCTTTTTACGAGTTTGAGGAGAAGTATCCTTCTCAAACTCCTTCAGGAGGTTAGGGGCGTCTGCCCTCAGAACCTCGATTGGCTCCCAAGAGTCAAACTTTTGGGAATATCCCAACCAGCGTACCAAGTATTCGGTACACTGCCATTTCTTATAGGGAACCGAGCGCTTCGCAATCAAGCGCTCGAGACTATAGCGCTTATTCTCCTGATTATCAATCAGGGGCGGCGGTGGCTGGTAGCTCCCTCGCCGTCGTTGTTGCGGAGCATCGTTCACAGCTCCGCAAGCTCGAGAGGGCTTGCTCTGGTTTGAGCAGCGATATGTCTCACTCTGTAAAGACATATCGTTCCCTTTGTGAAGAGATTCACGACATTTTGGGCGCGCCTTCAGCGGAAGAATGATGTTCTGCTGGTCGAGATTGACCGCTTGGAGTCGGAGGTTCAGACTCTCCAGACTTGCCACAACCGGTTGGAAACCGATTACAAGTCTGTTTTGGGAGACTTGAAGAAGCACGGCATTCGCCGTGGGGATGCGTCGTGTCAAAAGATGGAGACGAGAGATAAGGCTTGAACCCCCCAACATAGAACGTTGGGTGAAGGCGCATAGCCGCGGGAATGTCTAATGTATAGACATCCCCCTTAGCACTTTGGACCTTAAAGGGTTCATAATATTTAGGGAGCATCTTCCGTGTTAGGAAGTTGCTAATTGCATGAGTAGGCAAATGAGTTGTTGTTAACAGAACTAATTCACCTTTTTGAAAGGAATTTGTATTTTTTCTTCCATTCTTATCTGCATTTTGCTTCTGCTCGTGAAAACCAGAAGCAAGTGCATCCTTCGCGTAACGTATTACAGCTTGCCACTGTAATACGAATTCATCTACATCTTGCTTAGTCGTAGATAGACTGTCTTCTTTGTCTGCAGTCATTGCTGCAGACACATATTCTTCGTAGGCAGCTTCAGTATCAACTGAAGCTGCTTGATTTCTACTGTGTGAACAATAGAAAACTCGTTAGGTTCTTCGCAAGTTGCGGTTGCAACTTGCGCATCGACTTACTATAATTTAAGCGGGCCCCTCCCCCACTTAGATTTGACGTACCGCCAAGTAAAGCTGGGGTTCGTGGATGCCTTAAGGCATTCACGTAGAACGGTGTATGCTTTGTGAAGGCATGCACCGAATTGTTTATCGCAAACTCAGTGAGTGGCAAAAAGTCACTCCACTGCTCGAAGGCATGCACTATGAACGAAGCATGTCTCCTAGAACGCGGTTAACGCGTTCTGTTTGCCCATCCGTTTCCGGATGATCCGCAGTTGACATCTTTAACTGCGCTCCCAATAAAGAGATCGTTTCTTGACAGAAACGTCCTGTAAACCTCGAAACTCGATCCGAGACTATGTTCTCCGGCATTCCGTGTAAACGAAAAACCGTGTCAACTAATATCGGCGCTGTTTGCGCGGTAGTGACATTCGCTGACACTGCAGCAAGATAAACCATCTTGCTGAAGCGGTCAACAAAGACAACGATTCCAGTCTTCCGACTATGATCGGGAGGAAGACTGAATGAAAAGTCAATGGAAGTGGACTTCCGAGATTCTGTTGGAACGGCAGAGATTGGAGGGGAGCCTGCGCAGAATGCGCAGATTTTACGTGCTGATAAATCTCGAAATTGCGTATAAACTTGCGTGCCCATTTGTCCTGGTTACGCCGGTAGAAATCCGTGCGAGAGAAGCATATGTCTTCTCTTGACCTTGATGCCCCGAATCGGTGCATCATGAAACTCAAACAGTATCTGATGTTTTAAATCATCGTCGGTTGGAACGACGATGCGACTAACATCTTGTTGGTCTGTGCTGTAAAGCAGCAGATCATCGTGCAATCGGTAACGATGCGCGCAAGCGCGCAGGAACTCTGGGAGTTCATCGCGTTTCTGATCAGATTGATTACTTAAGTAATCAATCAGCAGACGAGTTTCCTCGTCTGTTTTGTACACTTGTCGCACCTGTCGTACGAGTGACGACAACAGAGCAGTGCAACGTATTGCATTTGCACTGGTTTGCTCCGTTACGAACGGTTTCGTCTCGTAATCGGGGCGTCGTGATAGCGCGTTTGCTATCACGTTCAACTTTCCGCGTTGTATTCAACCGTACAGTTGTACTCGGCAAAAAATGACAGCCGTCGTGCCATTCTTTGAGAAATGTGTGGTGAATTCACGGCCTGCGTAACGACACATGGTCCGTGTAAACCACAAACGATCTATCTCCTAGGCCAAAACTTTGCCAGTGCATACTTCTTGGCAAGGCGTTCCTTGTCATGTACTGGATAGTTGCGCTCGGCTGGGCGCAACTGACGCGATTGGTAAACGATTACGCGATCACGATCATCGTGATCGCGCTGCATCAAGGCACAACCAATTGCAAAATCGCTCGCGTTGCAAACGACGTGAAACGGTCGCTCGTTTTCGGCTATTGCCAAGACGGGAGCTTCAGTCAAGCTTCGCTTGACTGCATCAAAAGCATCTTGGCACTGGGTATCCCAGTGTCATTCAACATCTTTCTTAAGTAATTGAGAGAGAGGTCGAATGAGACCAGCATAATTGCACGAGTTCTTGTGCAAATCTGTAGCCACCTAAATTAAGCTCGGAGTTTCCTGACATTTTTTTGGTGTAGGCTATTCAACAATCACCCTGAACTTCTCTGGATCAAGGCGCACCCCGTTGTTGCCCACAAAACCGCTAAGTATGGGTATCTCAGGTGCACCAAAGGTGCACATTTTTAGAATGGCATAGAGCTTATGCTTACGCATAAGCCCTAACACCCGACGTACATGTTCTTTATGAACATTTACATCGCTTTTACCGTCTTCAGCTTTGCTGTGGATGAACACCTCATCGAAGTATCTCGGTGGAAATTCTCGCACCGGGCGCAATAGATGCGTAACGCATCTATTGAATGTAGCAGGAGCATTTTGAAGCCCGTGTGGCATCACAAGCCACTCCCAAAGCATACCGCTTGGGGCGCTTACTGCCGTGAGAAGGATATCCTTCTCATGCATAAGGATTTGGTAGAAACCATCCCTTAAATCGAGAGCACTGAAGACAGTTCTCCCGCTCATGCCATCTATGATGACATCTTTCCGCGGTACCGGCGTCCGTGCCGGTACCGCGGCCGCGTTCAGCTTGTTAAAATCATGAACGATCCTCCACCCTCCGGTGGACGTTTCACACAAAAGGTAGTAAGACTGTAGTAGACTCGGTCACCTGTCCCCCTTACGATGAGTTTCGAAGAACTCGTCGATCGCCGTGACCTGGCCACGCGGTAGTGGCCATTGCCGCGTGACACAGTACTTCATGCCAGACACGAGGTCGATCTCATGTTTAGTTTCCTTATCCTTAGGAATCTCGAAAGGTACTTCTTCTGGGAATACGTCAGCGTATTTTCAAAGTACCTCATAGTATTGGGAGGTCGCTCTAAGCGACCCCAGCTCTGCGCTTCAAAGCACTGAGCTTTGGTTTGTTCATTGGGAACGGTCTCGTTCCCAACGTCTTTTGCCTGCGATGTGGATATTCGTGAGCGAATATCCACAACATCGTCTGTTGCAACGATGACACAGATCTGATCGATCTGATCATCGCGCAAGTTCTTAACGAACTTCTTCCAGCTGAAGGCTGGAAGAGCCATCACATCCAAACCTATGTCTGGGGGATTATCGAGTGTTAGAGACTGGGTAGCTTATCCAGACTCTGTCTGCGTCAAGATGTTTATCGTCTCGACGGACTCGTCCACAGGATCAGACGCGCTCGTCTGATCTATTGCCTTTTCTGCGGCACGGATATCGTTACCACTCGTGCGCAAGGCTCTACAACATGGTTACCACTGTCTACCATGGGTTCTTCATGCTCACGACTGCTCTCAGTCGTGAGTTTTTCGTCTTCGACACGGGAATCACTTCTTCCGCGTTGGTGTCTTTGTTCCCTCGGTTGGTGTTTCCCACCGTGGATAAACTCTAGACACCAAGACCGTCGTAGGTCGTGGTTAATTCAACACAGGGGTGTTCCTCATCCATGTTGCACCCATTACTAACACGCAACGACTTTTCTGTTGCGTGTTCAAGTCCCACTAAACTCTTATCAGCCGGTGTACTTTGCGCGGATAGACCTGGTGGTGCTATCGCTATCCACCAGACTGTCTGACGCTGCGGTTTTATCGTCAGATACAGCCGGATTACTCGCAGGGTAATCAGTTCCTGTGCATCCGCCGCAGTCGATCGACAGATTTACCCAGTCGATCGTTGGTTTATGCTTGGCCATCCAAGGGGATGCCCAGCATAACATCAAAGTTGTCGTCAAGATCGAGGACATTGTATTCGTCCTCGAACGACAGTTCGTCCAATTCGAAGCGTGTACGAATCACAGGCTGTGGTATAGTCACGGTTGCACCTTTTGCTAACCGGACTGACAAAATACTTCGTGGAGAGTCAATCTACGAAATCCAACGACGTTAAACCCTTAGTTCTAACGAAAGATTTTGACGCTCCTGTGTCAAACAAAGCGCGCATGGGGCATCGTTTCCATGCGGCTTATCCTTCAGGGCGATGAGAGGTTTCCCTTCACCCGTACCTTTTGAAAGGACATAGTCCCGTCTGGAGCTATTATCCTCACATGCCCGATGTCGACATGTGAGATAACCCGTCCAGTAGGGCACCCGCCCCTACTGGTGATTCCTGCTTTTTGCATCCACAGAGGGTTGCCCCTGTTGATGTCGCCGTCCAGCGGACTGTCCAGTCCGCTGACTGCGTGGCGCCGACCGCGGCGCCATACATTCATGGGCGTAATGCCCCATCTTCGCGCATCGATTGCAGCGAAGGAATTTCTTGGTTTTCGGTTGCCTCGGGGTCGAGGCAACTGCAACCGATAGGTCCATCGGTTCTGGACCTCCTCCGCCGGAGCACTGGCGCGGGTTTTGGCGTATTGGAACGAAGTGCGAACTTCGCCTGTTTGGGAACTGGGTAACACGCTGATGTTGCATGTTAAAATCGTAAGGATGTTGAGCCCTTCGACTAAATCCAGCATGCGTTGACGCTGAACGCATGCTAAATTCTTCTCGGGTGCTTTGGTCTGTAGCATCTCTCCGAGTCTTTGGCGGAATGCGGTAAAGACACTGCTTGATGGGACCTTCATTCACTCCCTTCATGTAACCGGTGACCTGCATGGGAGGGGGTACCGGCTCATACACAACATTTGATAACAAATATTGGATCTTCTGAGCGTAAGCTTGAAGACTAAGCTTACCTTGCCGGAGTTCCATGAACTCTTGTCGGCAACTTAGCTTCATTTTCTGGAGCTTCGAAGTTGAGCTTTAGCTCAGCTTTCAAATCCTGGTACGTCAGGAACACAGTGGATCTGCGGCTCATCGCTCATGCCCTGTCACGTCCACCCAGGCATGTGGTGGCAAAATAAGCTTGTGAGCGTGGATCCACAATCTTTGCGCAGAGATGACATCTTCCACCTCTGCGAACCATCTTTGAAGGGGTTCGCCCCCTTTGGCCTTAAAGGGCGGTATCCGCGCCTTTACTACTTAAACGCTCGCCGTGGGCGTTGTTGGTGGCGACCGCGACATAATTGTCGCGGAACGCACCTGGGGTCTATGAAAACCCTTCTAAAACGGTTTACGATTTTCTAAGTTCCTCTGAGGATTTACCACAGAGGATGGTGGTGATGTCGGTCCCCATGGTCCGCATCATCTCCGCAACAGTATCCCCATTACATTGTGGAAAATGAGGGAAAGCCTCCCTCACTAAGTCTTGCGCGAGCTGGCGCTCGCGTTCAAGATCGCTGACCGTTAACATATCGGTCGAGCGGCTCTTAAACTCTCGTTCCGCTGGTTAACTAGAGGAACGGAACAAACATTGTTCGTTAAGACGGACCACAAAATGCTACCAGATGTAACAGGCTAGCTGTTAAAGGCTTACACTGTATAAATTGCAAGTGAGGAAGCGCGCAATTGGTTAGGAACAAATGTAATTTGTTTCACAATAGTTTAATTAAGATTAAACTAGATCTGGACTATTTAGTTAATTAAAAAGTTCCTCAGATATTCCTTTCAGATGTTCCTTGAGATTTTTTCATTAAAATATCCCTTATGTAATGGTACCCCATTACAGCTAGTGCTTAACAGATTACGATCAACAAAGATGGAGCCAACTCCAGTAGCAGAATACGGGGACTGTATGGAAGTGAATATCGGAAGTGAGATGTCAGCCTGGTATGAAGTCATGTCAGCAGAGATTAGGGCGCTTTGGAGAACGTTTCAATGGGGGAACAATCCCTGGATTATAGAGACGTCCTTATTTCAGTTAGCGAGACGCAAATACGATCAGATGCCCCAGATTCCTATACGGGATCTTCACATCATACGAACTGGGCTCCACGGGTATCAATGGACAGCGCACCAGGATGGTATGCTGAGACACACGAAGGCAAAGGTACACCGATGGCTTGCCGCGATTATTGTTTGTTCCCCACGAGTACAGGGAGGTCAGATCATCAGTCAAGCTCCACCATTACAACTATGCTATCGGCCAATGGAGTTCCGTACCGCTTAGTGGAAGAAACAGATACAGGAAGGATTAAAGGCATTGATGTCATCAGCGGCACAAAGTGGTGGTGTAAGCAGCTCACAGATGGCTTTACGTTGTTAGTGAAGAGGGAGTTGAACAAGTCTGAAATTCGTGCTAAAGGGCAGCATATAGACATGATTGTTTTTCGCGCAAATACGGAAATATATGGCTACCTTTGGAGGTCACAGGACACTAAAGGTCCTGTCCAATGCATTACTGGTTTTGATGGGCCTACTGGACCATGTACGCTTTTCATGTAGCACGAACATTACATCGGATGTTGAGCAAGTGGCGGAAGCAGTCTGGGAGAGACAAGTAGCGAAAGAACAGTCGACAAAAGACGTGTGGAATCATCGAAACATGATCATGGATTATCAAACATGGGTCATCTACAGACTGGCAACAGGACAAATCAATATCTACTATCCGGGTTACGGGACTGCCAGTACATGCTTATTTTGAGATGATTGCAACAAAAAGTGGAAAGGGGTCACAAATATTGTGTGGGTGTGAAATAGGGCCCAACGATTTTTGGCCCGATTAATGAGTAACAGTAATGGATGTGGGGAGAATAACCGGAATGTCGACGGTATCATGGACAACATTATCAACCGTTCCGCTCCGCCGTTACACGACACTTTCAAACAACGTATAGTAAACCGATGCGGGGCTCAAGCAACGGGCTGCATTAAACAGGCAGAGCGACTATGGTGGGCTATACGTTCAATTGGCACCACTTGGTTATGGCGCATAAGAAATGTGGTAGCACATCAGCAACAAGTCTGGAACATGTAGAAACAGTTGTATAGAAGCAGACAAGACGACAAATCCAAGCCGTAGCGTAAGACGTAAAACATCAGTACGACTTGAATGTCCAAGGCATCCAGTTACAAATCTGCGTAGAATGCTTTTTAAAGATCAATGGCATCTTCAACCCAAGTCAGCAAGCAGCTTCACCCGTCTTTCTCTCAGAAGCGCAGCATGACAAAGAAGGGTCACCACAAGCGTTAAATAATTTCATCGTAGCTAATACTCTCTCCGTACCAAAGTTATTGTCCAATTAACGGTTTTTTAGGGTCACATTTTTACTGTCGTATTTTTATTAGTGGTGTGCTACTGTCGGTTTCAATGAGTGATCTTCTTTACAGCCAAGCCACAGGTGCTCATGAAGGGAGGCAACCCATCATTTATAGTACTTGCTCATAAAGGTAGATATGACATTGTTTATAGGGCACAGTCAGGATTTTCCGATCGATGTGCTGGGTCGGGCCCCGGTTGATGTTTTGCATGGAGAAAAAGAGCGCGCAGTAGTAAGAATGTTGTTGCAGTGTAGGCGCTCTCATAATTTCCTTCTGAGATGCGAACACCCACGGGGGGCCCAGATGACTGACTGTCGAAGGGGGTACTCCGTCCATCCAGGTATTGATCCGATCCGACATCCAGCCGGCTGGATCGGTCACTCCCATCATATTGGTCGTGACGACTTGAATGATCCATGTTCGAAAAGCTCACCTTGTGTACCCGTCAGCACTGGCGGTTGCGCTCTTTTGATGGACCATAGGGCGAAAAGTTAAAAGTCCGTCGAATAGGGAGACGAGGGTTAGGACTAGGGGTAGCTCCTGGGCTAAAATCTTCACCGGGGAGCAGGATTGGCAATATACTTGAAGTTTGTATACTGCGATGGCTGGACCGAGAATAATCGATCGACCAGCTACACCAATGATAATAAAGGGGTATATCCAAATGTGTACGTAAAGGGGAATCCAAATGAAACTCCACAATCTTCCACAGTAGGCAAAACCATTACCACACTTGAAAATAGAGATATACCCTGTTCAAAACACGGGCGACTTGAGGTGAGTCTACACAACGCAGCGACTCCAGGTCAGGGAATTTCGGTTGGGTTACTTAAACCTTCCCCGGGTAAACCAATAGCAGCAAAGGGACCTTGTTATCCCTCTGCTGTGAACCAATGAAAGCGACTTGTGTCTAAGAAAGCGAAACGTATACTGATTTTTATCCCTATGTCCAATACTCCCTTTTGTGTAACCTACCCCCAA
>MIQA02003287.1:0-36601 GCA_001887855.2 Sclerospora graminicola | reverse complement strand
ACAAGATGAAGATAGTGCTGGAACCTGGACATGAAGTGTGGATTTGGAACATGAAAGTTATCAGAAAGCTGTCGTGATATATTAATGATTAAGAAGAGAATGAAACGAAAGCTGGTTATCACGATAATTACGGGCCATACTTCGGGCGCAGACGAGAGATCTTGAACGCCGGATGATCCATGGGGCTTGATCGGTATTGGTTCCGCCAGGGCGTTTGACGATCGGCAAAGCCCAATGCATCGCGCAACGTGCCGATCGGAGTCGGGTGCCCATGACCAGGATACCACTCCCCGCCGTCGCTTTTGATGCCCCGCATTTCCACCCGGCGAACAGGCAGATGCAGCACGGCAGGAAACAAGAAAACGTCCAAGTCGCATTCGCCGCGCTGGATCCCATCGACCACATAGTCGCAGATCACGGCCCAAGTAGCTCCGGTTTTGCTGCGTCGGCGCTTGCCTGCATGATAATAATGCTCAAACCACGCGTTCTTGCGCAGCGCCGCTGTGATCGGGAAATGGTGGGTTGCTTCCCATATCGCCTGATCGTGTTCCTGATAATACGAGGCCAGGTGTCCCTGCAGATCAACAAACCAGGGGCGATCAGGAAAGTCCAACCCGGGTATAGGCGCCATGAGGATATCCCAAGGCTCTGAATCGATCAAAAGTTTGATGGACCCAGGCGTCAGCACATCAGATTGCCATTGTGTGTCCTTGGGCGCCGACGACCTGATCGGAAAAATCCACCCTGGCGGACGGGACCACAAGCGAGGGACGAGTTTGCGTCTTACCGAAAGAACCAGAGGCGTTAAATCCCATACCTGATCGGCACTCCAGGGTCGTCGGGTCGTCATATGAGCCTTCGACGGTTTGCCCTGCAAAACGACGTATAGATCCATAACCCGAACCTCTCATTCGGGTCATAACTATAGTCGTCTTGCTCGATCGCCGATTTGTTCGCTGGAATGAAGACGCCAGTAAAGTTGAGCGGTCAGGTGGTCAGCGTCGTACCGGCGGATGGAGGAGCACTAGAAGCAGCCGGAGCCGGTCGCTTGTCTTCCAGATCATCTTCGTCATCGCCGTCGGAATCAAACAAAGCGACGGCCCGGGTCAGCAAAGTTGAGCCCGACGAGGCCGCCACCGGAATTCGACGATCAGGGCTGCGTGATCGTCCAAAGCAGTTAGTGTCCTTTCGTCCAAATCTGTCGACTCGTCGTCAGCGTCAGCAATGAGACGAGAGCGCTTGCCAGGAACCATCTTCTTCTTCGATGAGCTTGCCCGTTTACGCTTCACCGAACTCAAGATCGATGAAACCGATCTCGAGGCTAGCGGCGAACGGGATGGAGTGGACGCAGAAGCCGCTGCAGTGTTGATCACGGGTTCATCAGCATCATGGATCGGCGAAGAAGCGACGGAGAAGGTGAGCGATGGCAGGACAGATCCAAGGGGCTTATACGACGGTGTCCCAGACGGAGCAAGAGAGCTGATCAGGTCAGGGAATCCCTGCAAAGCCATCCGAAGCGACCCCGAATCAGCGTTTGGGTCGGTCAACCTGGAGTGCAATCTTCCTCAAATCGCCATTACGTTGGGTCCAGGCACGCTCATCGAGCTCTAGGGTTTCAAGCTTAACCCGAGCAAGATTAAGCTCGCGCCGGCAATCTTCAGCTTCCTTCTGATTCTTGCTCAGCCTCTTTTGAATGTTGGCACGGCCGATGCGCGAATCAGAAATCTGTTTTACCAAGGACTGGACCTGTTCATCCGTGTGACGCATCTCGACTTCAAGGCGCTCCACTTCCTCGGCAGTACGAATTTTGTTCCGAATTAGCTGATCATGATCGCGACAGTGGTCATCGAGCTGTTGCAAATGATCCACCATCTCGACCATCGAACATTTCATCGCCTCGATGCGCTCGTCTGGAAGCAAGGATAGAAAGAGTTATATACAGATCGCAGAAGAAATGGATGGGTTGGACATACCTTGATTGCGAACAGTAACAGACAGCGAGCGAATCATCGACGGCAGAGAAGCGACAGTATCCGAAGGCTTGGAGACGCGCAGAGCAGCGAGATCAGCAGACAACTGATCACGCTCAATTGTCAAGCTGGGAACGCGGTTCGTCATGTCCTGCAGATCTTGATCAAGTTTGGCGCGATCCAGTCGTAAAGTCGACAGCTGGCTGGCCAGATCGGCAGAATCACGCTCCAGAGTATCGATGACGACCCGACGATCAAACAACTCGGTATTAAGCGCCCGGTTAGTATCGTACAGGGAAACTAACTCAGGAATTGCGCTTTGGAGTCCCAACCGCAATCGGCTAGTTTTCATGGACCCCAGCGTGAGCGGGCCTGATCCCTCCACCAGACGAGCCAGCTGCTTCAAGTAATTGACGGGGCGACTCGGAGAAGGCCGAGCAGGGAAACTCAAAGGCAGATGATAGGAAGTCAGGGTCGTCGATGGGGAAATGAAGCTGGTCGTGATCGTGGCCGCGGTCATGATCAGGGAAGTTACAGGACCAGTTGAACTTGGCCCGGGAGATGAGACGTTGGTCGGAGAGGCAGCCGAGGAGGCGGGAAAGGAAAAGAGGAGGTCGTCTTGAGTCAGACATGACTGGTCGCTAAGTGGAGAATTCAGAAATGGATGAGTCGAACTGCAGTCGTTGCGCGGCTGCAGTTAGGCTCAGGGGCGGCTGTGGTAAAGCGATCTGAAAAGTGTTGATAATAAGGTGGACCACACATGACCGTTGATTAGTCGCGATGGAACACCCATCAAGATGAGACAGTTGATGGGTGGGACAGGCTGATCGCATATACGACGAAAATGTGGTAGACAACGGGCTTTCGTAATGTGAAGGGATAAGCCAAGTACCGTTACTACGCCCGGTCCGGATACTAATGGAACGGCGAAGGTCACGATCCCGATCGGGATAACGCGTATTAAGTGGAGTTCACGTGGACGTATATGACGAGATCGGCTGAGACAAATTGGAGATACAGCAGCAATGACGAAGTGACATATCAGAAACAGTTATCGGGACGAGCTATGAACAGTGCAGATGTTGAAGTTGGATGTGATACGAAGTTCCGGTCCGATCGGCCGAGCCATCTAATTCTGCCCCAGAATACGAAGATCCGGTATAGAATAGAACGGGGTATGTGGAGTGGCGAGCCGTGCGAATAATACTAAGTTAAGGCAAGCGATAAGAGCCGACGGATCTGTCCAGGAATGATGTAAGAAGGCCCGATCAGGCCCAATCTGCTGACTCGGTGCGATCTTGGTACCCCGACAGGGGATGAAGGTCGAGAATATGGTCGAGTGAGCAAGCAAAGTCGTTGTGATGGTAACCCGGAGGTGTTTCGAAGTGATCTGGGGCTGATCGCCCTGATCACTGCCCGATCACTCGGCCGATCGCTGTGCTGATCATGATCGGGGCTGATCGGCCCCAAACCGGCGTCCAGATGTGAAGGTAGATGGAGTTTTCAGTTAAGCCGGGTTGGATATGAAGTGAACAGTGTCCGAAGGGCAGATCTCGAGTGTTTTTTTTTCAGGCTGTTTATCGAGAGATCGGGATGGTTGAAGATCGCCATAGAGTTTGACCGTGATCAGGGCAGAAGTGGTACGGATCAGTTTGAAGGTGCAGCCAGGATGGGCAAGGTGGTGCTATGCAACCGTGCGACGAAGTGAACAGGGTCGAAATATAAATCAGGCACATGAGTTGGTGTATGGTACACTAGGTATAGGACATTGCATATATAATAACAGGTTTTGATTTTCCCCCTAAGCAAAGAGTCGCTCCGCCACGTGTTGCGGTCATTGGGAGCACAGGGTTAACTAGTCCCCTCTTGCTCAACTTAATTCCCGGTTAAGACGCGCTTAGACACATTTTGGCTTACCGGAAGGCCCCCGACGGGTTTTGTTTAGGTGATCAAACCTCACCCCCACGCGCACGTGTTTGGAACACGTTTTTAATATTGGAAAGGTTTTGTGGAGATAACGTTTGTGGATTACTGTGGAAGATCGTGGTTTGATCGCGTTTTCTTGGTTTCTTGTTGTCTCAAACCTTCCCCTTCAACCGCACGTGTTTGGAACACGTTTTTAATATTGGAAAGGTTTTGTGGAGATAACGTTTGTGGATTACTGTGGAAGATCGTGGTTTGATCGCGTTTTCTTGGTTTCTTGTTGTCTCTCACTCTCATTGGCTGGCCTGATCGGACGAAGTTTCCCGATCAGTGCCTAGATACTGATTAAGTATCGACCCCAACCCGTTCTCCGGTGAAGATTTCCACCCGAGGACACCCCCGTCTCGAGAAGGTCATCCCCTCCGACCTGATCAAGATTATCGTTTTCGTCACTGAGTCCACCTGAGTGAGTGTAACCACCCCCGGTCAACGGGTACACAAGGTGAGATGAAGTTGAATATGGATCCTATCGCACATGACGACCGGTCGGATGATCGGGAAGATCAGATCAGTCACCATAATGGTGATTCATCTGATTCTGATGGCGATCAGGATCAACGGAGTACCCCCGCCGATAGTTGGTCGTCCGGGCCAGTGGGTATCCGGATTCCACCCAAGACTTCCGTCATGGATTTGGAAATCGGCTCCACCACAGTAACACTGTCCAGAATAAATTCGACGCGCACTTCACAAAAACCTGGGACAACTACAAGGACATGTGGTGCGCTTACACTCGCCAGAACGCTGTTACACTTGGCAACAACACCAACAGCCGGCTAGAGTCATCAGGGAGACAACTGAAGGATGTTGTCGATTCATTTACCAGCGTCGACGACTGCATGGGATCGATAATGTATTACCAAAGTGTCGTGGAGAAGGACTTTTTGCAGCGCATAAACAAACGTTGTTCGGAACCCAACGTACGACGCCGAAATGACACAAGTTGCTAACATAGTAAGTGAGCACGCATGCGACGTGATTTATCAGGAGTACGCATTCGCAATTTTGAGTGCGGCCAAATATGAATTTTACGAAGGAATCCTGAACGTCTTTTTCTTTAAGAGCACGGCCACAGACGACGAGGCACGTGATGAACCCAACGTGGAATATAACGTGGAGAAAACAAAATGGGAATGCGCATGCCTGTTTATGGAAACACGACTTCTGCCATGTCGACATGTATTTTACATTCGCAAGGCTTTGAATTTTGAGCTAGTGATCCCAATTCACCTTTTACATTCACGGTGGAGCGAGCCAACAATCGAGTATGCCCGTGCCGAAGCATTCAATGAAGACGTGATTCCCCCGCGGGACAAAACTCCATAGGATCAAAACGTAAGTTCAAGGCAGCAAATGAAGTCGGCGTTGTAATCAGCCAACCACTGAGTGTGATCGGGGCCAACGAATTACGGGCAGCTCTCGCGACGCTTAAGAAAATTGAATATATAATGACTATGAGACAACACGGTGAACTTGCGTTAGCGTTGAAAATGCAATCCCCACGTGTCAGCGGCACAGACAAGTCAAGATGGGAGTGAGAACTCGGTTGATAAAGCGTCTCCAGATGTGCGTAATAGAAAACATCAGTCGGTGTTGCAAACAAATGATGTTATGGGTGGAAGCGTGGACGAGTTGGTTGCGTTACAGATTGGATCTAACAGTGGAGATAGTGATGAGTGTGTAGCGGTACCGACTAAAGATGTTGAGGACAATGATGTCCCAGACACTCAGGTCCAGGTTCAAGACGATGTTGATAGCTGTGCCGGCTTTGTTATTTCGATTCCACCACGAGAACGTGGTCGATCAAAAATAAAATCAAAGGCAAAGCGAGCTAAACAGAAGGCAAGTGCCCGGTACGCGAAAGAAGCTTCGCAGATGTTCCACGACAAAGTCATTCCTTGCTACCATGCAGATTATAATGTGCAGCGACGCAACATTCAATACAGCGAAGAAAGTTGTCGAAAGTTTGATTGTTTGAAATAAAGAAAGGGACCAAGCAACCCAGACCGTTTAAACTGGATGAAAGAAGAAAAAAACAAGTCCATGCCTGTAGAGGACCTGTCTCGCGTTTTACCGAAGTCAATGCTTTCGAAATGTGCTTCGCAAATCGTTCGTCTACAAAGAGAAACCCCAGACCTCGCAGAAAATCAAGTCGCGATCCAAGTACCAGAGATCGGAGTGTTCGACAGTTCGACTTTAAACCTCATGCGCCCGTGGCATCGTATTACGGAAAGAATAAAACAGATTGAATTTGCTATCGATTGGGCAGACTCGGTGGATGTTAAAATTGGTGATTCACTTGAACAAGTTTTCCGAGTATCGAATAACATGGATATTGTACCAGTGCTAAAATCAATCCAACTTCAAACCGAGAAGGTACGTTGATGTCATTTATTTCGTGTGGTAATTTTTAAGTTGGAGTAACTTATTCGCATTTAGGTCAATATTGTGGACTTTGCTGGGTAAATGCAATTGAGCGACGCCGCTCTTCATTTCGCTTTAGAAAGAATTTTTCAAGACAATAGCCGCGTGGTCGTAGTTTTGGCGTCACTCATTGGCGTGGATGATGTGGATAAAAGGATACGAGTGATGCTATCGAAGGACGGTACCGACTATGCTATTTTCCGCTACTGTTTGGCATCAATCCCTGTTGTTGCGTGGTTGTGCGTTTGAGCACTCAAGAAATTTATTATTACGCCCATGAGTTCCAGCCATGCGCACGAGGCATATCTTTTTGTACAAGATAAACTCCGCCGAATTCTTCCGACGAATGGACCTGCGCAGTACCGCATCCGCCGTTTCGACTCAGCAATGGCAAAAATTCTGGCCCGCTGAATCAAGCAAGCTTGCAGTACTTTCGCAATCTATATTTGATGATGTGTTTGTAGTTTTCAATTCGAGATAAAAAATGGAAGTGTATCATGTTTTTATCGATCTGGCTGCATCTTTGATTTCTAAGTACAATGCAACTTGATAACGTTAGTGTTCTGTTGATATGAGGATGGCGACTGAGTCAGGTAAAGCCACCCCTCTGCCTTGAGTCAACATAGCAATTTTAAACTTGCTCTGAGTATAAGAAGAAAATGGCTTAGAGAATTTTGGCAACTGTTTACTTGCATGCAATATTGGCGACAGAGTCAGGTGAAGCCCTCTCTCTGCCTTGAGTCAAGACCGCAATTTTAAACTTGCTTTAAGTATGAGAAGAAAAAATGATTTTGGCAACTGTTTAGCTTAAAATCAAAAAATTAAAATTATTTGCATCGAATGGATTGACACGTGGTTGGTTTGAAGAGGGCCCCGGTTTTCCTGCCAAGTCAGTATCCAACTATACGTATAGTCGCGTTTTATGTCAGTTTGTACATTACCGATTAATGGTTATCGATTCGGTCCAATCGGTAGCAAATGCACTTTCTCGATCCAAGTGAGGGGTCTCAGGAACCAGTGCCTTTGTTATACAGTACTTCACAGAAAACACCACTCAAAATAATCACAATTTCAGGGTTTTCTCCCACCTCTTAACATTAAGGTGGTTTTTCATTAACGATAAAACCACCAAATGGTTTGTACCGAAAAATAAAATCACCGTGGAGTCCACACGCTATTTTGCCATCATGAAGAGATTTTCGCTGGCCAATTCATCCGATCAGAGATGGGTGGAAGCCGGGATAGGGGCAAGTTACGCTAATGGTGATCAATACTGGGTAAAACACAAATTTTGGTAGCTCTGAATGCTCTGTATCTTCATCACTAAAATATTTTGCAGCGATAGCGTTGCTAATCTTGCTATCTGGGTACCCTATGCTAAGTATACAAATATTTGGGGAAGTTTGGGCTAGAAGATTCAGCTAGACAGCCGATCAGCAGTGTGTAAAGTAGCGATACGCATTGAAACCGATCGTCGTTTGGGCTGTCAATAGGTTCCAGCAAGACTGCCTGTATGGAAATTGTACGTTGGCTTCATGAAACAGGAATGACAGCATGTTCAACTGCGTTGCTGCTGCAAGTAGCGGTCATGTGGAGATTTTTTCACTTTTTGCAACAGAATTGGATTTCGGATCTTCAAAACACTTGTTGTCAAGTTTCTTGCTTTTAGAAAATGTCATACGCGAATAATCGCGCAACTTAAATTTTCCGCCTTGACAGTTACAATGTTAATTTCGTGTAATCCACAGTCACCCATTGCCAACTAGATGTTAGCACATTCGAGTATCATTCTGCCCAACCCAGCAACGTATTTCCCAGTGCGGAAATCTCTGTCCTGCTCGTGTTGTCCCGTTACACTGACTACATGTACCTCAAAGCTTCTAAGCGTCCAAATTGAACTGCTCATCATATCACTCCGTTGAATGCTAAACAACCGAAACGTTTTTGGGACCGACAAATGCTTCATATAGCAAAGTGTGTCTAAACCACCTCGTTCTATTGTGATTCGTGGTAAAGCGCCACTATAAGATCCTCGGTGAAGTGTCCCTAAGAGTTAATATTATAGATACAACAGGGCGTGGAGCCCCGTCTATAAAGTCCATTATATGGCGAAAGAGATATCAATTGTTATAACCAATGTTGAGGCTGCGGCCGGCAACTGATATTTTAGAAGATGGGAATACTTGAAGATATACCGTAAATAGAAAGGGAATGAATTTGGTGACTGGCTGAACAACCTCATGTACAAAATGCTAGCCTATTGGTACTTGAAGCTCGCTTAAGGCCAGTAAGTAGGCGGCTTAGCCAGTGTATGATATACCGGTATATGTTAATGCTCTTTTCTGCTTGCTATTCCCAGGCCTCTTAAAAGTAGGTAGTGTGTCAAGAAAAAGTACAGAATACCTAATCCAAATTCTTCAAAATACCTAATTTCACAAGAACATTTGAGATACGTCATTGGCTTGTCCTCAACCTAAAGTCGATCCTCTGGTGCCAGTGTGATATCTGGATATGGACTTCGAAAGAAATAGGAACATATTCTATCATTTTTACCACTTTCCACTCACATTTTCATATATTTTGTGGCAAGTTAATAGCGCAAATAGTAAAGAAGACATCAACCCCACTCTGTATTCTCTGATGCATCAACTGAGGGCCTGCACCCCCTACGCCTCCACTTCAAAAGAGCGGTCTTTTTTCTGCCTTTTATTTCTTTTTTTCTTACGGCGTTGGTTGCGAGACTTCTTTGCGAATCGTTAGGATTCAAGACGCGACTTAAGTCATCTACGCCATCAGGCGATTCAAAGCCATCGCTAACCGTTGGCGAAAGTGGAGGCTGAGAGACATACTTTTTGCTGTTGTGTTTTTTCCCTTCGCTTTCGATTCTTTATCTTCCACTGATTCGTTGGTCGCGGTAGAAAGCGTCACTACCGACGCTTTTTTTCTCCGACATTTCCACTTTAAACCCGAGTGGGAGTCATCCGAGTTGCTAGTGATCGTCACAGGCATACCCACGACAGTCTTCGTTGGCGAAAGCTGAGTTGTCAAATTCGGCCCCACAACCGTTGATCTGCTCGTAGTTGCTGTTGCGGTCGTGGTGGCCCCCGCCTTGACTTATTGAACTTTATATTTCATAACCTCGGCCAAAAACTCTTCACTTATCACCTTTTTCTGCTCCGTCTCCACAATCTTAGTCACCTCAGCTGTCACCTCCTCCGCGTAGTCTACCTTCACCTCATCGTTCATCTCCTCAACCTTTGTCCCTGCCTTCTTTGTTTCACCTTCACCTCTTCAACCTTGACCTCCTCCTTAGCTTGATCCACGCCAACCTCTACTTTCTTCACTTTTCACCTTTTTCTGCTCCGTCTCCACAATCTTAGTCTCCTCAGCTGTCACCTCCTCCGCGTAGTCTTTCTTCACCTCTTCGTTCATCTCCTCAACCTTTGTCCATTGCCTCCAATATTGAGGAGGCAATGGAGAAAGTAGAGAAGAAAGTCCTCCGCTTCTTTCTTATACTCGACCTCGACCTTGACTTCTTCGTTCTTCTCGAGCTCTTTGACGTCTCCTGTTGTCTTCGTGAAAATCCTTTTGCTCATCAGCTTTTATTTCTTTAGGTGCCGTCGTTGCTTTCCATTTGACCCCTCTTCCTTCTTCACCTTCATGGCGTTCTCCTTTATACCACTTGCCACCGTAGCACAAGAAGCAGCATCAACAAGCGCTTTCTTGTCCTCCTGTGCCTTGTCGGAGGGTTTACTCTTCTCTTCCTTGGGCTTCAGTATCCCTAACGACTTCTCCTTACCGCCACTTGTCTTCACTTCCTCAAAGTTTTGTGCTTTCTTGGCTTCTTTCATTTTCTTTTCCGCTTGTAGAAACTCACTCAGCTAATTTGTCGACGTCCGCGGTTGCTTCTTTTCAGATAAAAAGTAATTGTCGTCTGTAGAAACACTGAGTCGTGGTTGACGATCTTCTGGCTTTGGCGTCGAGAAGATGCCACTCTTACTATATCCATTGCCACCGTTTTATTGCATGACCAACGCCTATCAACCAATCTAGCTTTTAGTTCGGGGTGTCATATTATTTATCTTGATATATGTATGGTGCCAGAATGCCTAATATGCTTTCTGCCAGATCCCCGTACAATATTCGACGACTACCTAAGAGGCATTCCTAACGGGATCATGAGCCGTGATCCCGCCAGAAATAGACGCTCTTATTGGCTAAACGTAGTCCACATATGTCCTGTCCCATCCACGCACATGCGGCTCATGATCCGAGATGGGCTCATGACCCGAAATGGGATCATGACCCGCTCATATGGAGTAAAATATGTAAAAACATTTTATTGGCGAAATATTTCTTCGTTTTGATGGTGAACACGTAGTTCAAGACAACAAACACCGCACTATTCGCGGCAACCATTGTAGTATACAGTGTTGATCGACCCACCACGGTGATGGTGATAGGGCAAGTGTGGTAGAATATGAGCGAGAGAGAGCGGTCATGCGATGGCTATAGTAGGTTAAGAAAGATATCGACTGGTTTTTCAAAGCGGGGATTCGTAGTGTGTGGGTGATTGCTGCTGAGTTTTGCTTTAGGCTAAGTAAATTATCCAGCAAAGGTAGATCTCATTTACTCTTTCTGCTTCGCACTTTTTCGAATTTTGACTATAAAAAAATATACAAGGGAGCTCCATTACTTTGTTTCCAACGCCTAAAGCCTCAGAAATGCGCTCCACTGGACGAAGCTTGGTGGCAGCTCTGCTAGGTGCCGTCGCTCATCACGGCTCAGCAAGAACCGCCACAGTCGAGACAAGAAACTGCACATCTGTGCGCGATGTGTATCGGGGCTTTCCTGGCAACACATTCTCTGTCTCGTTCGAAGTCGCCCCCGTATCCCCTTCTTCGTCGGATTGCTTGTCAATAGTCAACTGATTTTCTTCACTTGCTGGATGATTCGTGTGATGATTTTCTTCTATCATGTCGCAGTCTGCAATTCTTTTTCCTTGATCTTCGTCTTCTTTATTATAAACGTCGTGACTATTCTCGTCATGTCGCAGTGGCTTTACTAAAAAAGCGTTTCATTAAACCTCATAAATAAAAACCGAGTGGTTTCTTAAAACCGAATTTATGATCATATTGAAGGTTATATTTCATTCGTTGGCAAACATCTGTGTGAGCGAAACCCTTCCGATGAGACACAGACATAATGAATTTACCGAGAAACTGATCAAAAAAGAAAACAACATCCTCTACTTTTACATACGAAACAAAAATATATCAATTTAAATAGGTATATATATCACTAGAAATAATACATGTATTTGGGGTACGGTACTTACATTCGGGGCTGCCGCGGTAGCAGTTGGCAGCAATCGTAGCGGTCATATCCAGACTTGGAATGGATTCGTTCCAATCCATTTGTGCCCACTGAGTGCGATACGATAGGCAACCACCTGCTCGACTATGGAGAAAACAACCGCTTCTTAGAATGGGTTTGGCAGATTCAAGTCGGCACACAGCGTCGAAGCAATCGTCTGGGTAGCGACAAAGTCGTAGGCAAGATCCCATTCAAATTGATCCCGCAACTACAAGTCCAAAGTCCATCATAAAGTGGAAAAGGTGAAAAAAAAACACCCACACACAGAGACACACGGAGCAAGAGGGCTCCTTGACTTTCAATCACGTACAGAGAGGTCGTCGATAATGAGATCCAAGTAGACTAGAAAGAGTCGACTACTGGAAGAGTTGAAGCTCAAGTATGAGGTATAGAATATTATTTGTCGTCGAATTGACTCTGCAATCGCTGTCAACATCAAATCACCGCGACGTTAGCAACAATGTAAAGAGAAGATCAGATGAGTTCGCTACAACGTTGGGCCACGTACTTTTAGTATATAGCTCATTTTTTCATCCTGGGCAATTTGGACCGCAAGAATATCCGGAGAGCATGTAGTCGGGGTGCTGCCACCAGCACAAAGACGCAGAATGAATGGCGTGATATCTGCACGAATGATCGACCTTCGATCCACGCTGTTCCGTCTAAACTTCGCAGAATCCGTACCACAAACCATATCATCAGCATCTTCTCATCTCACAATCTCACAATGATGCTTCACCTTTGCGGGTACACTGGATCGCCGCGAACCACTAGCTACAGGTTTCAAAGACTTGATCGTGGCGTTCTTGACCGTCTGATGCGCCAGTACCACGCGATATTTCATGAGCAATTTGTCTACCACCGTATCGTCGATTTATTGTTAATATTACAGCAGTTAGCGCTTGTTTGTCTATTCAGATCAGAGTGAGGTGGCGGACGTACGTCGGACGTTGCTTTGATGCGCCGTGCATTGAGTGCCAAGTTATCTAGTCTTCTAATACCGTATGTATAAATATGCAACTAACGAAGTATACGTCCACTGCCGGTATTTGGCTGGTAGATACCGTCATTATTTTATAGGTTAGCTAATTAGTCAGCATCTTTTGAAAGTCAATTAATGAAGCTCTCTGGTTGGTTGCTCAGTCTTTGATCAGAATCTTACTCTTTTATCACATAGTCAGTCAAAAACCTTTTACCCTATTAAAAATACTGTTTATATCGATATTTGAGTTGTTGGTCTATTTTTGATTAAGTGGTCTATTAGATACTTTAAAAAGCTTTTCACGAAAAAGTCAGAAAAAAAGCTCAGGTTACAGGTGGCAGCCTTGGCATTCTTCGAAATCTTGACAAAACCCACCGAGGAAAGCGATGAAGGTAGCCAGGGCCAACCTCGGTGCCTAAAATACCGTCCCCTTCCCATCTTTCGGTCGGATAAGTTGACACAATGTGCACTTGATCATCAAGAGAGCTACACGAAAAAAATAGTCACATTTTTGGCTAATCTTTTCAAGAAAACAAAAACTATACCACGTACTTGTACACATAACATTGAAACGACCCGTCAATTGCGTCCAAAATCTCATCATGCAGGTCCTCTGTATCCGTAAACACGCGTTCTGGCGTACCCAATGGATAATCCGAGCCTGCTCGTAGACCTGCACGTTCAGCTAGTGAAGATTTTGCTACATTCTACAAAGCACAATGTTAGGGTTATCTGTTTCTCGTACAATTTTCAAAAAACTTAGTGGAACAAATGCACCAGCACATGCATCTCTTGGTCCTCAGCGCTCTGATACAAGTCAAAGCGGACCGTTTCAGCGCCCTATTATATAGCACTAGTAGGTAGTTGACATGTGTAGTCAAAATGTTCCCAATGTTGAATACTTCTGTTTGGTCAGACCTGGGGTGTGTGGTCCATTTATCAAAAAGGTGTGGTCCAGCTATCAGCGCCCAATTTATTAATGTACCTAATACATGTACAGTATCTGCTCTCACTTCCGGATTTTCAAAACTGATCAGTTAGTTTAGGCTATCCATTTTTAGAAGGAACAGCGTGTAATAGAGCAAATATGTATCAATTCTCTGTTACTACTCACAAGACTTTTGCCTTGCGCTAGATGACTATAGTAAATCTTTTTGTTGGATCCGGATCCTTGGTGCATCATGCACGTCGTTCACAACACCCGCACTTGATCGTCCAATTTCGTCCAATTGAATCGAGCAGCGATACATTTGTTGTAACACTTTTCATAGAACTGTATCGCTAACACTGGCTGACATTGATCTACGGGCTCCCCAACACCTCACTTATCGAAACTGTTGCTTTTTCACCTTGAGTCATAGCTACTGTTTGATTTAGCAAATGAATAATAGAGTGAGTACCACAGCAGTGGTACAAATCAATACACAATTTTTGGAAGCTTATGTTCTTTAATTGTACCAAGTTTGAGAAGAGAAAATTTTTGGGCAGTTCCGGAAGTGGGAGCGGATACTGTATTAATACTCCGAAAGCTACATTCGGTCGGGTCATGATCCCGTTAGTAACGAAACCGATTCCATTACGGCGATTTTCAAAAACAGAAAGGTTGAATTTTGGGGGACCATGATCCCGTTAAGAATGCCTCTAATATGGGCTTGCAAGAATACCTTTTTCTCATTAAAACCGGTAGATAGGTAGTTCTACCTACTTTTCAGAGGCCTGGTTATTCCATTTTTGAAAAGGTGCCCTTAGAACTTAACAAAAAAATCAATTTGGGTTCATTTTTGACCACCTTTAATATTAATCAAATCACCTTTTAGAAGTCGGCCACGTGTTTATTTTGTGAAGTACGGTATTCTACTAGTATTTCTATCCACTTTGATTGGACAGCCTTTGTGATTGTTGTAATACTTCTATTTCTATCCAATTTGATTGCAAAGCTTTTGTGATTATTGTTATATTTCTATTTCTATCCACCTTGAATAAAAACCTTGAGCGGGGCAAGTACTGTAAAACCTGTATTAGAACCCCATCCCTCGATTTGAACCCCCCTTGAACAGAACCCCAGGTCCACCTGGGGTTTAGTCTACAACCCCATCCTTCAAATAGAACCCCATCCATTTTAACAGTACGGTGTATAAAATTTATTATCGGTTTAATTAGGGAAATTATAAGTGTACCTCACCCCGTACCTCACTTTTGCTACATGTAACTCAATTTTGCTACGTGTACCTATAGTTAATTCGACTAAATAGATTGCTATAACAATAACAATAGGGAGACATTATTCCAACCGGAGTTTTTATTATCCCCACCGGAGTTTATATTATCCTCGAAATAATATAGATTACAAATAGTGTGGACCACAATTTAATATTTGTCCCTGCTCTGTGAATCCTTCTATGCGGTGATGCAAAACATAAGGCTGCGTTTTAGACCCCCCTGCATTGATTGACTCTTCCCTAAGTACTAGTGAAGCTGCTACTGTTGGAATTACAAGTTGATTTTCGATGAAAATGAAATTCCAAGTTAACAAAACAGCGTGGACCACTGCATACAAATTTTAGGTTATAAAGTACGATTTAGCACTTAATAACTTAATAATACATTTTATTACATCTTTTACTTACAACAACACAAGCGACTGACTTCTGGTGGTAGTGCGGTGCGGAGCGCCTCTACCAACTAACTTAAACGCTAAGTAGAAAAACAGGGTCGCCAGTAATTTCTGACCGGATTGCAGGCACCGGGCGCTACATTGCTGGTGCCTGCTACTTTACGCTAAAAACCACTTTTCCTACAGGTTATGAGCCCCAGGAACCACGGGCTCTGACCGCATTTTGAAACTACCGAAAGTGAATTGTTTGTGGAGTTTTCTATCTCGTTCAAAGTTTACGTTTTTGTTTCGATTACTGGAGACTATTTTGGTTTTCTCGTGTGGATTGTTTCCTGTTGTTACGACTACGAGCAGGTTTCTCTGCTGATTTTAAGTTTCTCACTGGTTAATACTAAAAGATGGATGAAGAAAAGGCCAAAAAGGCCGATACGAATATGGATACGATTCTGGAATATCTAAAACGCATGGACCGGCGCCTCGAGGCAGTAGAAGAGGCGCGGTCGCAGGGTTCGGCTCCCAGCACGTCGCCAGGGTCCAACAAGGGCTCTGAATACGCGAGTGCTTTTCGGGACACCCTGAAAAACCACGGGCCGTTCGGGATGAAAATGACCCTGAACGACCTCGGTGGTGAAGAAGGTATTGGGCGCGGGGGTGGTATAAGGGGCGGTGAAGAGGCCTCACCACCGATGCAGGCGCCGGGAATAAACGTGCCGGGAATGGCAGCCGGGGCAGGAGTGCCGGGAATGGCAGCAGGCGTGGGTATACCCGTAAATTTAGATGGCAACCCGGTGGCAACCACGAACGGGGTTAAAATCCCAAGGTTAAGCTGCCAAAATTTCTCTGGAATTGAAATTTACCCAGGCCTAGGGTCGGGGTTCAAGAAGTGGGCGTATCTCTTTATCGAAGCCCTGGAGATAGCCGAAATTGCTTCCGGTTTCGTATGGAACGACCGTTTAAAGGTCAACAAGTTGGGAGAGCACCTGGAAGGTGTTGCTCTCAAGTATTTCCAGGCTAACATTGGTACCTGGTTGCAAGCGTCGCCGAATCTTTATTTCGTGCTGGAGCAAATGCTGAGTGCGTTCAAAGTGAACATCTCGCACTATCAGGCAGCACAGCTTTTCGCGGCCGAAAAGGACCCAAAAAGGTCCTGGACAGAGCATTTCCTGTACCTGGTTGCGTTGGCCCGTGAAAGTGATTCGAACGAACGCTTAATTGTGGAAAATATTGTTAAGTTTGCGGCCCCAAGGTTGAAAATTGCGTTGATGGTGCGGTACAATCCGCAAAGACAAGACCACCTGCAGCACGCCCAGGAATTGATATCCTGGGTGCAAGAACTGGTCGATGACGCTTACAAGCTTAAGCGACCGGGTTTTGGACGACCCGCGGTAAACTCGATAAATGAGCAGGGTGGCAAACGTGTCTGTTATGGTTGTGGGCTCGAAGGGCACATAAAACGAAATTGCCCGCAACAAGAGCCCAAGAAGGGCCATCACAGGAACGAAAGACGCGGGCGGCAGGGCCCCAAGGATAACAAAAGACGTTTTGTGCTGTCTACGAGCGAAAGCGCGGAAGAAGATGCCGAAAAAGCAGTTTTCGGTGATGATTTGTGGATTGTGGACAGTGGGGCGAGTCGCCACCTAGTTTCAGACGAAAGTCTTCTGGAGGATGCGCGTGAATGCGGTCAGGAAGACGCATTAACCCTTCCAGACGGTGGGTCGCTACAAGTGACTAAAGTTGGACAAGTCACACTGCGCGCAAGTGATGCTACTACAAGAAGCGTCAAGATTACGCTTACTGAGGTTTACTTTGCGCCGAAACTGGCGAAAAATCTCATATCTTTGGGTTGCTTACGAAAGAAAGGCTGCATCTTAAGAGATAACGGAAAAAGAATGGAGTTAGTTTTTCGAAACCAAGTTTTGTTTGATATTGAAGTTTATGGTTCTGTTTTTGTGGCTCATCTGCGTGCAGACAAACCATTAAATTGCAGTAAAACGTTTACAAACATGGTTATGAACGTAGCCCAAAGTGATGTAGGAGACGAAGTGCAAGAAGGCACCCTACATCACTTCCATGCACGGCTCGGGCATATTTCTTACGACGCAGTTGAAAAATTGGCCCGAGACCCGAGGTCAGGCATTAGAATTACGGACCACTCACGTCCTAATTGCCTGACCTGTGCAGAGGTCAAGGGATACAAAACTAAACAACCAAAACAAGATTCCGGAAGGCACTCACCGATCGATCGCGTGGGTGGGGTGATATGCAGTGATTTGAAAGGCCCAATAACCCCACGCGATCGGCGTGGAAACAGATTCCTCGTAGTGTTTGTGGATCACTACAGTATTTACGTGCGGGTTTTTGCAGCACGAACGAAAGATTGTGCCGCAAAAATGTTTGAACACTTCTTGTGTTGGTTTGAACGAGAATTCGACTGCCGCATCCACGTCCTGCGCACTGACGGCGGAGGAGAATATCGCACGGTTGATTTGTTCTGCAAGCAGACGGGTGTGCGGCGTCAAGTCACCGAGGCAGGCACACCGGCGTCAAACGGCAAGGCCGAACGGATGAACCGGACCATTTTTAACATGGTCCGGTGCATGATCTTTGGGTCGGGTGTGCCCTTAGTTTTCTGGACGGAGGCGGCGGAGTATGCCACGTACATACTCAACCGCAGTCCGACCAGAGCAAATCCGGGAGGGCACCCCCGATCCAAGTTCTTACGAAAAAACCAACAAATATTGGAGATATCGCGGTTTTTGGATCCCCGTGCATGGTGTACAGGGATCCGCGGTCGAAGTCGCTTGCGAAACACGCCGAAAGGGGCTTGATTCTGGGAAAAAGCGACGAAACGAAGGGGTACAAGGTTTTGCTACTGAAGGATCGGGTCGTAACGACCACAAGACACGTCACCCAGATTGAAACCCTGAGTGACGCTGCAAACCAGCAAATTGCAAAGCTATTGGGCGACCCCGAGGAAGGGGCACCCGTATGTGAAACGCGCCCGAAAATCGCAGAGACTAAAGAAGACGGGTCGACCGGGCGTACCAAGGAGCGAAAACAAGCTGAGGTGCGGAAATCGGGACGTAAGGTAAAGGCGCACCGAAGGCAGCAGCGCTCCAAAAACCGAGGCAGAAAGGAAAAGCAAAGGGAAAGTCCCGGGACCGGGTAGGCACCTCGGAATCAAACGATACCGAAGGTGCCTCGGCAGAACAGGAACCGGGTGAAGTGACCCCGGCTGTTACAAGTGACCATGGAAGCAATCTTTTATGTGCATTTGCGGCTGTAGAGTCGGGTGCAGACGAAAGTCGTGCAGCGGCATCTGAACCCGACCCTACGAACTATTTCGAGGCCCACAAGGGCAAGTTATCTCGTGAGTGGAAAGAAGCGGAAGATGCAGAGTTACGGTCTTTGGAGGAGCTAGGAACCTGGAAAGTTGTACGAAAAAGAGATGAAAAGAAGCCCCTGCCCACAAAGTGGGTATATAAGACAAAATTAAAGGCCGACGGGACTGTTGAGCGCCGAAAGGCTCGGCTCGTAGCCCGGGGCGATCGCCAAATTTTTGGCGAAGATTATTTCTTTACGTTCTCGACTGTACTGGATCTAAATAATGTTAAGATGATTTTGGTTATGGCAATCATCTGGAAGGTGCCTGCACGGCACGGTGATGTGCCCAGTGTCTATCCGAAAGCGTCGACCGAAGAAAATTACGAGATACATTTAAAGGTGCCCAAGGGCATGGAAGTATCGAAGGAGAAACTCGAGGAGTTAGGCGCGAAGACCGAAAACGACGTGGTATTGAAGTTGGAAAGGAACCTTTACGGATTGAAACAGGCAGGGCGTCTCTGGTACGAATTGCTAAGAGACACCCTGGTGAAACTAAAGTTTGTGCAGTGTCTCACTGACACTTGCATTTTTGTTCGAAATGACGACAGTGGTTCGGTCCTAGTGGGAGTCTATGTTGACGACCTACTAGTGACCGCCACTGATGCAAGTTTGGTTGAAAATTTCTTTGCGGAAATGGCAGTTTTGGAATTGAAAGACCTTAGAAAGGTCGAAAATTTTTTGGGTATGCGGATCGGAGGAGATCCGGAGAGCGGTTATTGGATTGACCAAGAAATAACGATTAATGAAATGTTGGAAAAACATGGATTAAAGGACGCGAACATCGTGAGGACCCCGATCATGGAGGAAGAAGTTCCTGAAAGTTCGGACTCACGTTTGACGGCGATCAAGGATGGAAAAACCCCCACGATTAGGGAATTTCAATCGTTGGTCGGCAGTCTACTGTGGATCTCACGGTGCTCGCGTCCGGATATTGCATTTGCGGTGCATAAGGTGACCCGAAGGACCCATGCACCGACCTTTTTCGATTTCAAGATGGCAAAACGAGTCGCGAGGTACCTCAAGGGTACAAAGACTCTCAAGTTACGTTTGAAACATGATGATGGCGAAGCTATGCCTGTGCGCATAGTTAGCTACAGTGACGCTGATTTTGCGGCTGACAAGGCCGACCGCAAGAGCATCAGCGCAAGCGTAATTTACGTAAATGGTATTGTGGCAGGATGGAGCTGCAAGAAACAAGGTGCCGTTGCGCTCTCGACAGCCGAGGCAGAATTCGTGGCTGCCGCTGTCGGTGGAAAACAAGCGCTAGGAATAAGGGAATTGCTTGGCGAGATTGGAATAAATTCACGGGCGCCGATTGTCTTAAAGATAGACAATCAGGCTGCAATCAAGCAATTGTTAAGTGAAGCGAGTGCCGCGAGCACGAAACACGTCGACGTGAAGCTAAAGTTCGTGAAGGATTACACGAGGAAGGGCAGGATGAGACCTGAGCACGTTTCGAGTGCTGATATGGTGGCTGATTTTCTGACAAAAACATTGAGCGCTGCGAGGATTGGAGAGTTACGAAACCAGATTGGATTGATTTAAGTTTTTCTTTATTGATTCTTATCGGTTGTGGATGGAACTAGTTGGTATCACTAAGCTGGATGGTATGGAGTGAAGTTACTTACCTGTGGTGATGTGGAAAATTGCATGTGGTTGCATGGAGGTCCCGGAGTTTTGGAAGGAGTGTTGGAATTACGAGTTGATTTTCGATGAAAATGAAATTCCAAGTTAACAAAACAGCGTGGACCACTGCATACAAATTTTAGGTTATAAAGTACGATTTAGCACTTAATAACTTAATAATACATTTATTATCCTTTTTACTTTACAACTACACAAGCAACTGATTTCTGGTGGTAGTGCGGGGCAGAGCACCTCTACCAACTAACTTGAACGCTAAGTGGAAAAACAGGGTTGCCAGTAATTTCTAACCGGATTGCAGGCACCGGGTGCTACATTGCTGGTGCCTGCTACTTTACGCTAAGTCTATCTTCCAACAGCTACACATATGATACATGCTCGTCAAATTTCTGTCTTTGTTTAACGGCGTCGCTTCCCACCCTTTCAGAATTCGTCGTTACCTACTGATGAAAAGATGGTATTCTTCTTTAAAGGCTTCACGATGGTAATAATAATAAAACCTCCGGTGGGGATAATAAAAACTCCGGTGGGGATAATGTGTCCCTAACAATAATACCGGTATTGCGGGCGCGCAAAGCGCGCCAATTTTTGCGCGCAATTATTTTGTAATTACGTAGGTCAAGAATTGGCGAAACTTTGGAACCACTTGAGAGCGCATCCCGACGAGAACTGCTAGCTCTGGCCAAAGAGTCATAGCAGTATCGTTGAAAAGCAAGTTCAAATTCATTGTGAAATGCGCAATGCAGTTCCTGAACGACCATCCCGAGGACGGCGAGCAGCTGTACTGGGCTTTTGAGAAGGCTCGTCACCAATGACGCCATCTAAACCAGAGGAAATAATTTTGAAAAAGGAGATCCTGTGGAGATCAATAATCGAATCTAATATGAAGCAGTAATCCCATATGCCACATAAAGACAAGATGAATCGTAGCAAGACGCAATTTTCTTTTTTTTCTCAAATAGAACCCCCCCTCGAATATAACCCCTCGAATATAACCCCACGTTTGGGTGGGGTTATAGTGATAACCCCAGTGGGGTTCTAATACAGGTTTTACAGTAGATAGCACAGAAACAGCTAAGGTAAGTTTTGCTGTCGAGTAAAAGGTCAGCCGGCATGTTGTTTCAAAGGCTAGATGCTGTTATTAGTATACTTTAAGTCCGAGGTGAACTGTCGTGACCTTCAAAGTGTGCCAACAGTGACACAGAAGTGAGTTCGGTACTAACGTCCATTAGAATGGCTGCGATGTTGATAGAGGAGCGAAATCACCCAAGTAGCCGCAGATGTTCTATTAAAAAACAAAAAAAGCACAAGCATCCAAACAACAAGAGCAATAGCAAGGAGCAAAAAAGTTCACGTTCACTTCCAAATTATTTAAAAGTCACATCGCAAATGTTTCTTTCAGACGTGGGCAAAATCGAAAGGGAGGTCTACTTTGGCATAAAAAGCCAAAGTGGATCTCACTTTCAATTTTGCCCCCGGCAGATGAAAACAGTTACGATGTGACTTGACTTCAACATGCAGTCCGCGGTGGATCTAGCTGTTAGCTGCACTTTTGCTCAAAATCCAGCCAGAAAATTAAGCGAAGAATCTTGTGACCCCATGGTGAATATTTTGGGAAGGAAATATCCCATCCTGGACAGAAGATAATCTACGTCTTGATCCAAAGAAACGACGCTTCGATGGTGTCGGAATAACTTATCCAAAGCGGGATGATACGAAACCTACACATACCCAGGCCGAGAGTGGACATAATGTCTCTTATGGAGGATTCGTTAGTTGGGTTCGACGGTTCACCGGTAAGAATAAGGGGAAACGCGAGTCAGTTCAACACCGACAAGGGTCAGTCCATCTCCGCCGGCACATAGGCGAGTTTAGCAAAATTCACACCTTCATCTATTCAGTGGTCGCGATATTCGCAGCACATAGAATAGATCCAATTTCCACTCCATTAATTTCATCGCCTTCACGACCTCTGAAACGTGAATGACACCAAATTCCTCGCCAGACTTGTTGGCTGGATTTTGAGTAAAGCAACCAAGAGTGGATTGTTTATCAGTCGACGGCAAATTCGATAACGAGCTGAAAATCCGACCAACAGAGCCACCTAAGGAACCCTATCTCTCGATCAATCGAAAGAGATGCGTCGATGGTGTCGGTGTAACATCCGAAACGAGATGGTACAAAACCTATACTCAAGGCTAAATGTAGGCAAAGAACACGAAATGTCTCTCAAGGCCGACGATTACGCCGGTAAAGATCGATGGTCCACAGTCAAGCATACGGGGAACACGCGCGTCTTAGACCTCCATTTATCACCAACAATGGGCAACAGAGCCGCACAAACCGGAAAATCCGAGTGTGCCGCAAGGTCTGTAACTAGGACAGTTCTGCACCCATCCGCGAGCTTTAGCTGCCACGCTCGGCTCGCCTTACCGTCTTTCCAGATGCCAGGGAAGTTGTAATAACTCCATACGATGGTGCCGCGTCTCCGACGCAGAAATGCGAGTGTAGCAAATGCAGCGACTCCGGCGGCTTCAGGGGTCGTCAAGGCGTGCGCGAGATAAATGCGGATTTAAGTTCTTCAGATCACAAGTCTTGTGGCGTTCAATTCCTCCCCGAATTGGTTGGCTGAATCTTGAGCAGTAGTACCGATTTCAGGTAGAGCGCTTTTCGACGACGAGTTACACTGCAAAGGCGGCTTTTCGGTCGAGAATATGAGCGAAAATGAGCGTTTGGTGTAAATGAGTCCACCGATTGGGTGGCTACGAAAATTCGATTTCGGTCCCGTAATAGCTCAGAGAAAAATGCACCCACTCCATTGAGTGGGCAAAAATGGTTGAAATGGAATTTTCGGAGGGAAAAATGGTCGTACCCCTTATCTGTCAAAATTGATGTTTGACGGTCTATATTCTCCTAAGCACCTCTGACTAATGATGTAACTTTTGACTTGATTCAACTTCTTGCATAAACGAATAAACGAATATTCAGCTTTCGATTGTTTTTTTAAAATAACGCAAAGGGAACTAAAAAATGCTAAATTGCGAGGCATAGCTAGTTTATCATCCTCCAGATCTTCCACCGATAGATTATCTGGTATTGGTATTGATCGCCTGCTACTTCACCGTTATCACCGCGTTCTTAGGTTTAATGACATCGACCCTATGTCACACGTATTTACCCAGTTAAGAAGCGCTGGGGTATCGCACGTTAGTGCTGATGAAAACGGCATGTTCACTGTGCACCATGTTCGACGCAGAAAAGCATTTTGAAAGGGATTTAAGAAACAAAAATATGCTGCAAAAAGTCGATGCTTGTCTGCTTCTCCATAATGGTTATTTTTTCATAGTTAAACTGAACTTTCCAATGCTATTTCTTGTATGCTACCAGTCAGCAGAGCAAACTGCTTCTCTTCTTCGTTTAAGACCTTCCACACCATTAACAGAGTCCGTCGTGGCGACAACTGACGTTTCCATGCTAACAGCGCGCCAAGATTATCTATGGACCCCTGGAGCTATCCTTTAACTGTTGAAAGCCCACTAACGAAGGAATAGAATACACACGAATAGACGAAGGCAAATGTTAAACTGAATATATGTCGTAGATTATCCCAAACGTTTCATACCTAATACAATAATATGTGAGATAGTCCACAAAACAAACAAATCTCCGAAAAATTTATTTCTAGGTACTTAAGGGCGTGCGCGGCAACGCCCAATTTGTGCTTTTCTGCACCTTTTCTAAACCCAATGTCGATACTCTAAAGTATATCTTATTGACGATGGGTACATGACACAAAATTGCTTCAATTATAAGCGCGTCGCCTATAAGATATTTTTGGTTAATTTTGAAAATCGGGTCTGAATTTTGGTTTGGTGATTCAACCCCCCCTCGGGGATGATTTGTCAGCACGGTAGGAAGGGTTGCTTATTCTGTTTCGCAAAGCTGCGATGGCCCGAAGTTATGAAGATTTTTTCTGTATAAGCACGTGTATATTCTCGCTGTTATATTTTCATCTAACTCTTGCATCTTCTGCCGCTCACTCTAGGTGCTGTTATGAAGAAAAATATCATGGATCGATGGTGCTGATGTTTACGATGCGCTCCTTGTCGAGCCATTTCCCTGGAAGAAGTGAGTCGCCACAATACAGAAAACGACTGCTGGAGTGCCCTAGATGGCACTACTAAACGTTTTTGCGAGTGATCGGATTGCTGCTTACTGATGGCGAGGGCTTTAGCCAAATGTGTTGATTAGTCGCACACTCTCGAGTCTTAAATCGTGTTGACAGCGCGCAAAACAACCCAATACTGTCCCAAGGATTGTCGTATGGAAACGGATTACCCGCGACGCACGTCGACGATGCGCTCCACTAATTTGCTGGCGATGGTGCAGCGCATCAGTCCGTGAAGTAGTTTATAGCGAAGCAAGCGTCGATTTGGGAAACCTTGTCTTAAACCCTCCGATATATTACGCCGTAATCTTACCGAGTGTCCAAGAGATTCCGGCTAGAAGCTGTGCAGTCTCGATGGGAGTGCGACAGAGATTGAGATGCTTCAAATAATAGTAAAAGAGCGATTAGTGCCACCGAAGATCCAGCGAAAGAAGTGTTGACGATGGTCCTGGTCTACTCATTGGCTGAGTATGGGAGCGAGAATTTTCGAGAGGGATCAACCCAATGTTACTGTTGACATTTGATTTCAAGGAGTAAAAATGTTTTCGTCTGGTGTGCTAGCAAGAGATTCAAACTGACGTGAAAGTTCTAAAGGCTATTGTTGATGCGCGCCATTTTGATTCTACACATACAAATTCATTTTTCCTACAACGAAGACACATGTTGCATTTGTCCCTGCCGGTATTCGACACCTTGACCCCTGAATTCGACCTTTTGCCTCACAATTTACTCGGATGGCTGGGCCCGATGCTATATAACGTCAGAGATCATTATTGCTATCTACTGCAAGCTCTATATTGTATTTATGAAGTTGTGGAAAGATTGCAACGTTCGCCCTTCCGGTGTGCGATGGCTCTTCGCCATCTGTTTTACATACCAATTCATTCTCTCAGCTACGAGACTCGTGTATTATCTGGCTTTCAATAGCGGTACAGGGTTGATTAATTGCTAGTAATTACCGAAATGAACGGGATAAATCAGTCACGGGAACGAAGCTTTATCGAGTCGGAACGAGGGTTGCCCTCAAGTAAATTCAGGGACAAAATGGCTGGATCACGGCTTTAATAATCATTGGTAGCACGTCGCGCTTTGGCCTCACGATTTGGGTATGTACGATCTTTCAAGACTCACGACATTTTCAATGGACCGTGGAGAAATATGAACGAACGAAAATTAGTTTGTACCGGTTAATTGGTCACTCGAATATTGCCCCATTCTTGATCGTTAAAATTGTTCTTGCCATCTGGATAATTGCCGAGTGGGCCATTCTACCTTAAGTAATAGCAGTTGATCATCCAAACAATATTACATGGCTTCGTGGATTCTATGAAAAGCCAATTGAAAAGAATCGACAGCTTTAGCGATCTCGTATCAACGATATATCACGGGTAAACCTCTTAAAATGTCATCGTGGATTTGGGTGACTTGGCATACCAAGATTCTGCATGGATCAATACATGCGACACGGAAAAACGTGCTGCAATCACACAATTTATCGAGCACGTCGCGCTCGGATAAAAACATCGTTTACCGTTACACATTGTGCAGGTTGAGCGAGAAGAGACAAGATATCAAGCGGAAAGTAGCACATTTTACGCTTTCGTCCAGCTTTCATGCGGTAGATGTTCTACGAATTGTTTATTGTCCAAATTTCCTTCAACGTGAATGCGCTCTCACTTAAATTGCCAGTCATTTTATTTCAGTTTGTCTATACGTTATCTGCTCACCAACTAAATATTGCAATACATATATTTGGTCGATCGGGCATCTCGATTTTTGACAATCCTTCTAGTGTGTAACACATGAAAATCCCAAATGCCTTAAAAGTGCTTCAAATATAGGAGCGCCGCCTTTAAGATATCGTCGTCTATAAGATATACTTTAGAGTAAGCTAATTTGTCAAGAAGTGTTCGGCACGCCATGTTTGGGTCCAGAAATGCTATTTTTAAAGGGAGACATTATCCCCACCGGAGTTATCTAATTTCTGACTTCCGTAATAATTGCGATCACAAAAGCGAGGCTCACAGCGAGCCTCGAATGCTGAATGATGAACTAGCGACTGCACGCAGATCTTTACGACATGAACAGCTATTACGACTGCAACGATAGTACGCGCTTAACCTTCTTGTTGCTGTAACGTCGTCTTTCTTTCCTTCTTCCAGAGGCTAAATTGTTGTTGGCTCTCCTCTATAATGATAGAGTCGCCCCTGTTCCTACAGACAAAGGCGTGTAACTGCTGTTGCCAATAAGAAGCCGCGTGTCAACGAGCTTAATTTTTTTAACCATCGTGAAGCCTTTAAAGAAGAATGTATCTACCATCTCCTCATCAGTAGGTAACGACGAATTCTGAAAGGGTGAAAAACGAAGCCGTAAAACAAAGACAGAAATTTGACGAGCATGTATCATATGTGTAGCAGCTTCACTAGTACTTGGAGAAGAGTCAATCAATGCAGGGGATCTAAAACCAGCCTTATGGTTTGCATCAGCTGATCACAGTGCCGGGATAAATATTAAATTGTGGTCCACACTATTTGAAAGGGTGATATTATCCCGAGGATAATAAAAACTCCGGTGGGGATAATAAAAGCTCCGGGGGGAATAATGTCTTCCTTTTTAAAATGGGAGTTATACCACTTCCAAACTTAATTCCCGAAAATATACCACTGAATTTCAAAATCCCTTTTATCTACCAGTTTGGTAACTTAAATACGGAAAATATACCAGCGGAAAGTTTCATTTAAAGAAAAATCCCCAGAAATCTACCACATCTCAAATTAATATCTCGATTATACACCGGGCTTCTAGGACGTGCACGAACGCTTGTTGTGGCCCATGCCCTTGCAGCGCCCACACTTGTAGTTCTTCATCAAAGCAAGCGATGTGGGTTGAAACTCGATGCGTTTCGCTTTTTTCTTGGGACGACCACGCTTCTTCGGAACAGGAGGAGACTGGTGGTTCTCTAAGCGCAGGAGATCGTCCTTGATGACATATGGGCTCATCTTAATGGCTGGATCGTAAGCACGACGATACGCCTCAGTAGACCATGAGTCATCCAAAAAACGATGAGACCTGGGAGAGCTTGCTCACTGACTTGAGAGCCGCAACGACGTGCGCACAAGGAGCCTTCACGTAGCTAAAAGAACCACAACCACACGGCGACTCGTGCTTGTCGATGTCAACAGCATAATCGATAGCAGGTTGGCCGTCCTTCCTCACCTTTGCGACGAACGACGACGAGCAAGACGGGACAGTTTCGATCTTGTTGACATTCTTGGTGAGAGGCTTGTCTATGAACTCTCACTGGGCATAGGGAGTGAACTGACGAAGTCTGCTTAACTGAGTCGACCCAGTGCTTCCCGACTACTGTTCAATAAACATCAGACAATCGAGAAGCGCCATCTTGCGAGCTGGTCGGAGAACGTTGTTGATAGAATTGACGTTGTTGCTGGTCATCGTTCCAAAGCGCGGGCACGGATAGTGTTGTTAGGTTGGTAAATACCGTAAAACACAAGTTACATGTCGCCTGATGTTAATTGTCGCCTAGAGATTTAGCCAATCCATGGACAGTACTCTCATCGCTTTTTGATACAAAAGTCCTTTAGAGGGGTAGAGAAACGAGTACCGTACTTGATCACCGATTCGACATCTAACTTGTGTTCTGCGGTACCAATTCTGGTAAATACCCTTTTAAAAATGCATCAAATGGTATTCACCCGGGAGAAAATACAAGTTTAGCAAAGACGGTACGGTTTGACCACTCCATGTAGAAAGCCTACACTGATGCTGTCCAATTAATGCACCATACATAGAGCATACATATTATGACTTCGATCTTTCGCATTGGTAAAAACCTAGCTTAAAATGCTACAAAACTCGCTGATGGATAGTTACAGGGTAATTACCCGGGGAGATAACAACACTAGACACGGAGCGTGCAGCTGACCCCTTGGACTTGGCGGTGGCTTCCAGCCATTCCAACGCCTTCGCGTTCCTCGACTTGAGGTCGGCCGCACGACGGTTGTAGAATGACACACTAAACGCTTTACCTAGACCCCACGCGTCGTCGCGAAGAGGCTTTCTGCGGAACTTGGCGTTGAAGTTCTCCATCATATGGCGTAGATAAGAAAAAAAGTGCGGGGTGGTCGAGGCGACGACTTCCATGGCTGGCAACAGCCCTTTGTCTCGGTCGGAAATCACGAACCCAGGTGGGCTCGTCTCCTTGATCAGAGCTTGGACAAACCACGACCAGTTGTCCTTGTTCCCGCCCGACACCCAAGCAATGACGACGATCTGTATCTCGCGGTTGTTGTTCAGGAGACAAGAGACCAAAAGCATTCCCCAAAACTCATGGCGCATAAACGTGTCGTCCACACTGAAGCCGCGGTCAGCAAACTCGCGAGCCACTTGAATTCCAAGATCACAACCACACGCCAGATGATGTTCGCATGAAGCTCCAGGACGGATCGGTGCCCGCGCTTGTTCATCTCGTGCACGTACGAGAGGGCCAACTGGAACTGGTCGGGATCGAAAAAAAAACGCTTTGAGAGACTAGCCTCGTGGTCATCGAGGTTTACCAACGTGCGGTTGCATGTGTGCAGGACAAATTTGTGCCGTGGACCGATGCCGCGCCCATACGAAAATCCGACAACAAGTCGCAGTCGGCGTGTACACACAGCCGTGTACCGGCGGTAGTCGCTGGACACGATCTTGAAGGACTGATCATGCACTTCGTTGTACTCAATGACAGCGGCCTTGATGCTGTCGCGGTCGTCGTATGTGCGCCAACCGAAGAACGAGTCGGTAGTGTCATCGTCATCCGACGAGTCGAGGAAGCACGACCTGAAGCGGGAGTTGCCATCGTCATTCGACGAATCACCGAGCGAAAATGCTCGAGGACGCCGACCACCTGATCTCTCGTGGAAGGAACGCTGGTCGTCGGAGCTTGCGGCCTCTTGGCCATAGTTGTCGTCATCGTTGGACGCCATGACCCGCAAAAAAGGGTACTCGCTTTCCCCCGTCTCTTCTCCCTTCGTTCCTCTCGGTTCCATTCCTATCTCGGTTTTCACCGCAGGCTCAATCCCCCGAATGCTTTGTCACCGGATAGCCACAGCCCGTCAACCCTACCATCTAGAGACGGGGTTACCACAGGACCTTCGTTCGAACCGTGTTAAGGTGGACTTTCTGGTTTCTAACGGGTCAAGGGTGCACTTGATAGTACCAATTTACACCTAGCCCTGACGCAAACGACACGTTTTCTGCGCGGTCTGAGAGTGGTGCCCTAAGCTTGCACTAAAGCAGGATCGAACCCGCGCCACCTTGACGCAACTAAGGTAAGTGTTCAATTGAACCATTATAGCTGAAAGATTTCTCCTGCGTGGTATAGCTTCTGGTTCTTCATTTTCAAGTGGTATATATTTTGTATTTTGAAATTCGAAGTGGTATACAAACCGAATTGGACTCGGTCTTCGACCCACCACCCGTCACCAAACTGGTAGATAAAGGGATTTTGAAATTCAGTGGTATATTTTCGGGAATTATGTTTGGAAGTGGTATACGGAAGGGGAACTCCCTTTTACGAATTCGGCGATTTTAAAACACAATGCCGATGTTGGAGGGGCGGCCCTCAACACCGCATATTATTCGTGGCGAACACAATGGATTAACAAAAGGACATGATTCTTTTGCAGGTATTTTATGATAAGCGCGTCTTTCAGGTCCCGTTTGTTCCAGTTATTGGTGGCAAGTGCTTGGCAATAAGGACATGTCATAGAATTACACTCAGCCTACACGTCCAAATGGTTCTAATTGTGAAGTAGAGTGACATTGATATCATGATTGCGAGCGCACAGATCAATCTTGATAACGCAGTGGAATACTTGCAAACCGCAAGTTTGCCTCCTCCTAATGTAGAGGTTTTGCGCCAGATTGGCTCGTGTACTTTTTGCAGAAAAAACGTTTCCTACTGGAGAAGTACTTTAGACTTGACCGATCTCCAACAAGTTCAAGCAAAGTAGCAATATTGCGCTGAAATAGCAAAACAAAAAGAGGAAAACGATCTATGAAAGGGTCGTGGTGGTTAGAGTGAAAGCACCAAAGGTTGATATTAAGAGAAAGTGGGGCCTTGAGACAACGTGCGTGTAGCTCCAGATGACTGACATAAAAAGCTAAACGTGCAACTAATCAGGAGTTTGTGAAAAAGAACGCCGATATTTTTTGTAAGAGCAACCAAGTCAAGTCCTTACTTGATGCATCACCACATCCAGTCCGCGCCTTATGGCCTTATAAATCGCAGCTAAAGGTCAACTAACGAGCCTTAACGACGCAATTTGGCCCTCGACGGGACGCTTGAGGAACTCGCAGCCATTTACTCCTCGGGTTTTCACCAATAGAAAATACTTTATTGTCAGAGATCATGCATTGGCTTGAGACGCCAGAGCCAATCATGAACGTTCACGCCTTGGTGGAGGTTATGCAATCCAAGAGCATTTCTGCCAACCGTCCGACGTTTTGGAATATAGGCCAGCCGAGGAGGAGGCGACACAACATACGCAAACGTGACTCAACAAAGGTCGACCGCGTTTGTTCATGACAGAAAATATGATGATCTAGAGGCACTATATTAAGCCTTTAATTTGTATTACGCATGTGAGCTGAATATAAAACACTTTAGTACCTATAAGAAGAGAGATATGAAAGTTATCCTTATGCTGAACGTACGTGCCAAACTCACTGATACCCTTCCCGGAACTGTACGCACATAATTACAACTCATGACAAAAAAAATTCAAGAATACACTTTGGGTGAAGGGACGGGACTGGCCAAGTTTAACGCAAAGAAAAACAATTCTTGACTATGTCCTTTAGTCGAAGCTGCTCGATATGGGGTTAATCCTGCTAAAGTGGCAAAGTTTTATGGAATGGGGTTTAAGACAGTAGCTGATCTGATGAAGCATGCGGCTGACGAAGTTTGACAGCGTAACAAAAGACCGGAGTGAAGTTTACGAGGTTTTCTGACCAACTTTGGCTACCAAAGCTTTTGTCAGGTACTCAAAACAATTCTCAAAGTTATTTGTTCCGTGGTCATCAGAGCCGAAGTCCGTCTCATTGACGATGAAATTCAGAAGCTCGTACCAAACGCTACCGTTCTTTTCGTCAAGGTAAGTTATCTTTCGCTGATTGAGAAATTCTAATCACCGATCCAGACGTTGATACACGCGATATTTTGCCGTAATTGCTTGATCATCTCCATATAACACTGGTCTGATTAGTGCTTATCATCAACCGACTAACATGTGATGGTTTAATCACATACATACATACGATTTAGTGCATTATCAAAGCAAAAGTCTGGCTATAAGACAAATATAGGGCCTTTACCACGTGTCTAAGGTGCTTTATCAATATCAGTGCATCGCCGCCTTTTTGCTACATGCTAATGTACATGGGTTTTCGAGAAAACTGAAACTGTTATAATCTATGTATTCCCTACTGCGATAGTCTTATGCATATCACATTTCGATTCGACATTGTGACACATCGGCTTTGCCGAACACGCAAAACCTGATTTCGAGGCAAACAGAAATTGAAAATAGATTTTTTGCCGAACACAGCCTAAATTTAAAGACCGATAGTTTAAACCTTGCTGCATACACATAGGCAGAAAAATGCTGTGATAAGGCCATTGTACCAACCCTTTAGGAAACAATCAACCCTGAAGTCCATGTACACACTCCTTATTCGTTTGCTCAGTTGTAGTTGGTGGTGACGTTCGGGTAGTGTTAGTTTCTTGCTGCGTTCCAAGTCATTGCACGTTACTCAATATCGCTTCAGCAATTATGTTAGATATCCGGATACCGGAAAACGACCAAGTTGCTATAAAGTAACAAAGAAAGGAAAGACACCCAAGACGCAGGGCGTCTACGGCAGGGCCGTCAAGGAGGTGCAACGCAGGGCGTCAACCGCAGGGCGGTTACAGATAAAGATAAGAAACACACCCAAGACGCAGGGCGTCTTCAGCAGGGCCGTCAGGGAGGCGCAACACAGGGCGTCTACCGCAGGGCGGTTACTGCTGGGCGGTTACGAAGTTGAAGGCAACTTCAACTTCAACTTTATATTAGGAATTTGTGTATGCATATATATATTCAGGCCTCTTAAAAGTAGATAGAACTACCTACCTACCTAATTTAATAGAAAATAGGTATTCTGACAAACCCATATTAGGCAGGCGTCCACAATTGTATGGGGATCTGGCAAAAAGCAAATTAGGCACTCTTCCAGCATAAAATCAAGATAAACCAACCAAGTAAGTACCATGTTGGAACCGCGAAGAACGGGCGTGGAAAAAAAGGAAAAAAGTTTTTCATCTTTTGATCAGCACTCAGTAGAGATGCCCACGCAGGTACGCATGCTGAAGCTCGTGTTGATGCTTGTTGTCAGTTATGTTCTCAATACCAGATTATAATGGAAACGACGTGCTCAATGCAGCAGCACTTTATCCATCGGGAGGCTACCCGTGCGTCAGATAGGTGCATCGACCAGCAAATTTACAATCGGTTTTAAAGATGCGTCCGAGTTTGTGGCAGTGACGGTAGCTTGTGGGAGGATGTGAGTAATATGGAGTGAACTACATTAAAAAAACTAGAAAGAATAGGGGCGTTTTTCTAATGCTACAACACTTTAGCCTGCCGACTATGCAAAGTAGATCAACCTACTAAACGTGATAGTTATTAAAGCAACAATCCCACAAGCACATTGACCCACTTGGGCTCGACAACTTTCACCTTATGTGCATTTTTTGGGTAGTCAAAATAGACATTCTGAAATATTTGGATTAGGCATTCTGTACTTTTTCATGACACACTACCTACTTTTCAGAGGCCTGTATATATTCATGTTTAACTAATAAAAATAGGGCGAGCAAGGTGAGGTGCCAGTTGACAATCTCACAGGTGGAGTGCAGGGCACTACAGTATTAAGTAGAGTGCAGGGCACTTACTACCACCTCACCTTGAGTCCCCGGGGCCTTTCAGGCACCGACCGTAACGGGGTTTATACTTCCTACTGTCCTACAGAATAAACTGTAGAAATGCATAGTAATAACAGGTAACACTGTATTTGTAACAGGGCTGCTGTTACGCGGCTTACACTGTTAGTTTGCAATGAGGAAGCGTGCAAATTGTGTTGGACCAAATGTAATTTGGTCCTACTTAGTTTACTTTAAATAAACCCAGTTAAGAAAATAATCAATATATTAATTATAATCGATTAAGTATATATATATAATGATATATATATATACTGTGAGGTGTGAGTGCTAGAAGGTAAGTTTAAGAGTGAATATATTTATGAGTGGTTAAGAGCTAACTAGTATAATTAGACCTAGACTAATCATAGTAACATGTAGTATAAAACTGATCTAATGATATTTTTATCATTAGATGACTTGTCAGATTCAATTATATCAGAATCTGTTCTCAAAGGTGGATTATGACAACTTATAATCCAATGTTCACAATTTCATGTATTACGACTGAAATTGAACTGTGATATTTCTATTCAAATATCACTTATGTAATGGTACCCCATTACATCACCCCCCACTCAAGCTGGTTGGCCAATAATATATCGTAATATTGGCCAATCGAGTGGTGGCACTTGTTGGTCATAACGATATTCAGTTATAACTCATCTTGACCAGAAGTAATCTGATGGTCAGCAAACGCAGCGGCGCTCATACGAGCACTGCCGATGCATCGAAAACGGATATCACTTCTGCATCGCATGCGGAAGTGTCGTCGGATGCCGACGCTTCGAACGTAGTTTCGAGGCGCAAGGCAAATTCACAAGATCGCTTGTCTCTCGTGGCAGACGCTGTGGAAGCAGTGTCTAAGCGAGGGCGGGGAGACGTCGCGAATGCAGCGTCTTCCGCGTCTCCACCTGCCGCAAGGCGGGTGTCAAAGAAGAAGTTTAACGACCTCTTCGGGGAGTCATCCGACTCCGAGTATGGGGGCAAGGACGATGATGTCCCTGTCAGCTACTCTAGTGGGGTTAAGACCACCAAAATCGCTTCGCCGTTAAGTGATGGCGAAGTGGCTTCTGACGCCGTCGATTACGACAGCGACAATTCGATGAAGCGGTGGTATGAGGAGCGTAGGGCTCCTCCTGGACCTCGTCATTCGCCAGGTCGTAGCGAAGACGGCTTTGAGACGGTAGGTGGTGCCCCACCCACCAAGAAACATCGTGCGGAAGCGGCTTACACTGCTTCCGATTCATTGAGTCGTGTAGAACGCTATGTTCCGTACGAAGTGGGGTTTTGGACCCCCGCATGGGCTCTTGCCTATGATAGTGGTGGGCATATGAAACGTGACTGTCAATACCCACTGTTTGACATTAATGCCCTTGACGATTGCGAGGACCTTCGCAATCGTCGTTTCGATCGCAGTACTGACGATAGACGTCGGTACTTTATCGACCTTTTCTACCAGGCTCGTCACTATACGAACCGGAAAGGGTCGAAAAATAGTAAGGATGACAAAGACGCCCTTACTCAAAGTTGGAATGCCTTTGTTGAGAATTACAACAAGGATCCCGACAGGTACGTGAAGAAGGTTCACGCAAACCGCGAGCGCTTTTTAAAGTACTCGGTAACAGGTAAAATGGAGTATGTCCATTTCACTTGCATTAAAGAGGGTTTCTCTTGTGGGGTTCCTTCGAGCATGAAATGCCCGTGTTGTCCCCCTGGAGCTCCTCGTCTGACCGAAAAGGAGCTTAGAGGGTACCGAGGCTTCTCAGTACCCGCTGAAGTTAAGTGCTATGTCGATGCTCTCAAGGCATCGGAAGCTTCGCAGGCATCAGCACCTAACGTGGGCGTGCCGCCCTCGTCAACACTTAGTGCTGACGCTTCTTTTGAGTTCGAGGAGAAGTATCCTTCTCGAACTCACGCAGGAGGTCAGGGGCATCCGCCCTCAACACCTCGATCGGTTCCCAAGAGTCAAACTCTTGGGAATATCCCAACCAACGCACCAAGTACTCGGTACGCTGCCCCTTCTTATAGGGAACCGAGCGCTTCGAAAGCAAGCGCTCGAGAATGTAGCGCTTGTTCCCCTGACTGTCAATCAGGGGCGGCGGGGGTTGATAGTTCCCTCGGCGCTGTCGTTGCGGCGCATGGGCATCAGGTCCGCAGCTTAGAGAAGCTGTATGACGCTTTACGCGAGGACATGTGCCATTCGATGAAAACGTATCGTTATCATCGGGACGAGATTCGTGAGATTCTCGATGCGCAAGTTGTGATGCAGAAGAAGAGTGATCTTCTGATGCTCGACGTTGACCGTCTAAAGTCGGAGGTGGAAACTCTCCAGGCTCTTCTGGCTTCCCACCAGCGGTTGGAGGCCGACTACAAGTCTCTCTTGGGAGACTTGAAGAAGCACGGCATTCGCCGTGGTGATGCGACTCGTCCTTAGACGATCGGTATGGCTTGAGCCTCCCAACGTAGAACGTTGGGTGGAGGCGCATGGCCGCGGGAATGTCTAAGGTATAGGCATTCCCTTTAACACCTTGGACCTTAAAGGGCCCAATGAATTTAGGGAGCAACTTCCGTGTAGGGAAGTTGCTTATTGCATGTGTAGGTAGATTAGTTGTAGATAACATAACTAATTCACCTTTTTCAAAAGAATTTGTGTTCTTCCGTCCATTTTTGTCTGCATTCTGCTTCTGCTTATCAAAAGCGGAAGCAAGCGCGTCTTTCACATAGCGTATTACAGCTTGACGCTGTAATACGAATTCATCTACTGCTTTGTTGGCAGTGGATGGGCTGTTTTCAGTGTCAGCAGCCATTGCCGCCGACACATATTCCGCATAAGCGGTTTCGGTTTCCGAAACTGCTTTTGTTTCTTCTGTGGTAACAGTAGAAAACTCTAGTTTTCTTCACAAGTTGCAGCTGCAGCTTGTGCTTCGACTCGCTTAGAATTTGAGCGGGTCCCTCCCCCACTTAGATTTGGCGTACCGCCAAGTAAAGCCGGGGTTCGTGGATGCCGTAAGGCATTCACGTAGAACGGTGT
>MIQA02003285.1:0-10175 GCA_001887855.2 Sclerospora graminicola | reverse complement strand
ATTAGTAGCGTCGACATGCGATGTTGGCACCTCTGCACGTGATGCAGAGGTGGGAGCTGCTTTAGAAGTATCGGTAGCGCCCTTAAGAGCGCCGCCGCGTTTCTCGACCATTTAATTTCTTACGGTCGTTAGTGGTTATAACAAAATATCGTTATGACCAACAAGTGCCACCATTCGATTGGCCAATATTACATCATATTATTGGCCAACCACCTTGAGTGGGGGGTGGTGCCATTACATAAGTGATATTTAAGTTGAAATATCACAGCTCAATTTCAGACTTACTGTCTGAAATGCGAATATTGGATTATAAGATTTTGTTATAATCCACCTTGAGAGCAGATTCTGATATAATTATCGAATCTAACAAGTAATCTAATGATAGAGATATCATTCAGACCAGCTTTATACTACATGTTTGTATGATAAGTTTAGATTTAATTATTGTGTGTTCTAGACGAAATTTCCGTGCGTGATTGATTCAATCCCGCAACCTTAACCCTATAAAAACCGCGCAAATGCTGTTATTAATAGTTTATCAGTAATAGAGTTGGTCCGGGTTATGGGTGTGGGGATTTAGGTTTGGGGTGTATGGCTTAGGGTTTACGTGATGTCATCTGATTGGAAATAAGTGAAATAATTGACTTGTTTTGACAAATCACCATTCTTGTTTGGTTTGGGCGGTTTTAAATATCAGCCCAATCACGCAGGATCGCCAATTTAACGGAATCGAGAATATAGTTATTGATTCTAAACCACTTCATAATATATTCACTCTTAAACTTACTTCTTCTTGACACGTGCCTTAGGTTATATATATTCAAATATATATACTTAAGTGTTAACAATAAATTTAATTAGTCTATTCTAAAGTTTATCTGAGGTAAACTAAGGTCCATCAGTTCTGGACCTCCGCGGGCTTTGGTGTCGCGGGACGAAGTGTGAACTTCGTCTGTTCGAGAAGTCCGTCTGTTCGAGAAATTGTTATTAACATGCTGCACCGGCGGCATGTTAAAGTCGAAGGCTGTTGAGCCCTTCGACTAACCCCAGCATGCGTTGACGCTGAACGCATGCAGAATTCCTCTCGGATGCTTTGATCTATAGCATCCCTCAAAGTCTTTGGTGGAAATTCGATAAACACTCTGCTTGATGGGACCGTCGTTCTTCCCCTTCATAAAGCCAGTGACCTGCACGGTAGGAGGCACCGGCTCGTATACAACATTTGTCAACAAAATATTGTATTTTCTGAGCGTGAGCTTGTAAACTAAGCTTACCCTGCTTGAGTTCCATGAACTCTTCTCGGCAACTAAGCTCCATTTCTGGAGCTTCGAAGTTGAGCTTCAGCTCAGCTTTTACATCCTGATACGTCAGGAACGCAGAGCTATCAGTAGCTCTGCAGCTCATCGCCCATGCCCTGGCGCGACCGCCTAGGCATGTAGTGGCGAAATAAGCTTGTGAACGTGGGTCCACAATCTTTTGCGCAGAGATGGCATCTTCCACCTCTGCGAACCATCTACGAAAGGGTTCACCCCGTTCGCCAGTAAAGGGCGGAATCCGCGCCTTTACTGCCTCAACGTTCGCTGTGGGAGTTGTTGGTGGCGACCGTAGCATTACGGAATGCACCTGAGGATCTATGCACATCCTCTTGAAACGACTTATCATTTCTAAAGCTTCCTTCCAGGTTTTATCGCCGAGGATGGTGATGATGTCGGACCCTAAGGTCCGCATCATCTCAACCAAGGTGTCTACACTTCTTTGTGAAGATTGAGGGAAATTTTCCTTCACTAAATCTTGCGCGAGCAGTCACTCGCGCTCACGATCGCTGAGCGTCGTCATGACGGTCGGGCGGCTCTGAAACCTTCTCTGCGCTAGTTAACTAGCGGAACGCACGAACAATGGTCGTTAAGACGGAACACTAAGCTACCAGGTGTAACAGGCTAGCTGTTACAGGCTCACACTGTTAAATGTTAAATCGCAAGTGAGGAAGCGTGCAATTAGTTAGAACCAAATGTTATTTGGTTCTCTATAGTTTAAGAAAGATAAACTTTAGAGTGAACTATTTAATTAATCAAATTGTAACAGGCTAGCGGTTACTGGCTTGCACTGTAATAATTGCAGTGAGGAAGCGTGCAATTGGGTAGGACCAATTGTAAATTTGGTCTTCCTTATCGGTTGCAGTTGCCTCGACACTGGGGCTACCGAAAAACAAGAAGTTTCTTCGCTGCAATAGATGCGCGAAGATGGGCCACTACGCCCCTGGATGCATGGCGCCGCGGCCGTCGCCACGCAGTCAGCGGACTGGACAGTCCGCTGGTGAGCGACATCAACAGGGGCAACCCTCTGTTGATGAAAAAAACTTCAACAATCAGTAGGGGCGGGGTGCCCTACTGGACGGGTTATCTCACATGCCGACATCGGGCATGTGAGGATAATAGCCCCAGACGGGACTATGTCCTGTCAGCATGTGCAGGGTGAAGAGAAACCTCTCATCACCCTGGAGGTTAAGCCGCATGGAAACGATGTCCCCATGCGTGCTCTGTTTGACACAGGAGCGTCAAACAATTTCGTTAGAACTGAGGTTCTAACGTCGTTGAACTTCGTGGAGATTGAATCTCCACGAAGCATGTTGTCAGTCCGGTTTGCAACAGGTGCAACCGTGACTATACCAAAGCGTGTGATTCGCACACGCTTTGAGTTAGACGAACTGTCGTTCGAGGACGAATACATCGTCCTCGACCTTGACGACAAGTTCGATGTAATCTTGGGCATCCCTTGGATGTCCAAGCATCAACCAACGATCGACTGGGTTAACCTGTCGATCGACTGCGGCGGTCTCACAGGATCTGATCACCCTGTGAGTAATCCGGCTGTAACTAACGATACAACCGCAGTGTCAGACCGTCTAGTGGGTAGTGATAGCACCACCAGGTCTGATCTGACACTATCAGCGGATGGTACACCCGCTGACCAAAGTCCAGAGGGACTTGCACACGCAACGGAAGAGTCGTTGCGTGTCGGTAACGTGTGCAACACCGGTGACAAACACCCCCATGTTGAGTTAACCACGACCGATGACGGTCGTGGTGTAGAGAATTTACCCACGGTGGGAAACACCCACCGTGAAGACGAAGGTACCGACACGGATGTAAGTGACTTCCGTGTCGACGATGAAAACCCCACGACTGAAAGCAGTCGTGAGTGTGAGAACTCCATGGTAGACAGTGGTCACCATGCTGAGTATGCCTTGTGCACGAGTGATAATGACCGTGCTGCAGAACAGGCAACAGATCAGACGAGTGCGTCTGATCATGCGATTGTGTCCGTCGAGATGATAAACGTCTTGACGCAGACAGAGACTGGTTTAGCTATCCAGTCTCTAACACTTGACAATCCTCCAAACATAAGTTCGGAGGTAATGGCCCTTCCAGACTTGAGCTGGAAGAAGTTCGTAAAGAGCTTACGCGATGATCAGATCGATCCGATCTGGGTCATCGTCGCAACAGACGATGTTGTGGATCGAATAGCCATATTGCAAGCAAAAGGCATTGGGAACGAACTCGTTCCCAATGAAAAGATCAAAGTTCAGCGCTTTGAGGCGCAGAGCTGGGAGTCGCTTAAGGCGACTTCTCCATACTATGAGGTACTTTGGGAATACGCTGACGTATTCCCAGAAGAAGTACCTTGTGAGCTCCCTAAAGATAAGGGAACTAGGCACGAAGTACTGTGTCACGCGGCAATGGCCATTGCCGCGTGACCAAGTCAAAGCAATCGACGAGTTCTTTGAAACTCGTCGCAAGGCGGGACATGTGCGGGAGTCTACCTCACCGCACTCCAGTCCCACCTTTTGCGTAAAGAAATCCACCGGTGGGTGGAGGATCGTTCATGCTTTTAATAAGCTGAACGCAGCCACGGTACCGGCGCAGACGCCGATACCGCGGAAGGATGTCATCATCGATGGCATGAGCGGGAGCACCGTTTTCAGTGCTCTCGATTTAAGCGATGGGTTGTACCAAATTCTTATGCGTGAGAAGGATATTCCTCTCACGGCTGTAAACACCCCAAGCGGTATGCTTTGGGAGTGGCTTGTGATGCCACTGGGGCTTCGAAATGCCCCTTCCACCTTCAATAGATGCGTCACGCATCTATTGCGCCTGGTGCGAGAATTCGCACCGAGCTATTTTGACGACGTGTTCATCCACAGCAAGGCTGAACACGGTCAGAGTGATGTAGATGCTCACAAAGAACATCTACGTCAGGTGTTAGAGCTTATGCGTAAGCATAAGCTCTATGCAAATAACCTTCGGTGCACCTGAAATACCCGTTCTTGGCTGCTTTGTGGGCAAGAACGGGGTGCGCCCTGATCCGGAAAAGATTCTTGTGACCGTTGAATGGCCTACGCCAAACAATGTCAACGAACTTCGAAAGTTCCTTGGGTTGGTGACATACTTGCACAAATATTCGTGCAATTATGCCGGTCTTATTCGACCTCTTTCTCAATTACTTAAGAAAGATGTCGAATGGCACTGGGATACCCAGTGCCAAGATGCATTTGATGCAGTCAAGCGTAGCTTGACTGAAGCTCCCGTCTTGGCAATAGCCGATAACGAGCGACCGTTTCACGTCGTTTGCGATGCGAGCGATTTCGCCATCGGCTGCGCCTTGATGCAGCGCGATCACGATGATCGTGATCGCGTGATATTCTATCAATCGCGTCAGTTGCGCCCAGCCGAGCGCAACTATCCAGTGCATGACAAGGAACTCCTTGCCATGAAGTATGCACTGGCAAAGTTTCGGATCTATCTCTTAGGAGATAGACCGTTTGTGGTTTACACGGACCATGCGTCGTTACGCACGGCCGTGAATTCACCACACATCTCCCAAAGAATGGCACGTTGGCTGTCATTCTTTGCTGAATACAACTTCACGGTTGAGTATAAACCGGGAAAGTTGAACGTGATAGCGGATGCGCTATCACGACGCCCCGATTACGAGACGAAACCGTCTGTAACGGAGGCAACCAGTGCAAACGCAATACGTTGCACTGCTCTGTCGTCGTCACTCGTACGACAGGTACGACAAGCGTACGAAACAGACGAGGAAACTCGTCTGCTGATTGATTACCTAAGTGATCAATCTGATCGGAAGCGCAAGGAACTTCCAGAGTTCCTTCGCGCTTGCGTGCATCGCTATCGATTGCACGATGGTCTGTTGCTTTATAGCACAGACCAAGATGATGTTAGTCGCATCGTCGTTCCAAACGACGATGATCTCAAACATCAAATTTTGTTTGAGTACCATGATGCACCGATTTCGGGGCATCAAGGTCGAGAGAAGACGTATGTTTCTCTCGCACGCGATTTCTACTGGCGTAACCAGTATAAATGGGTACGCAAGTACGTACGCGCTTGCGAGATATGCCAGCGCGTCAAGCCTGCACAATCCGCGCAGGCTCCCCTCCAATCTCTGCCGGTTCCGACAGAGTGTTGGAAGTCCATTTCCATGGACTTCATCTTTGGTCTTCCGGCTGATCACAGTCGGAAGACAGGAATTGTGGTCTTTGTAGACCGCTTCAGCAAGATGGTTCATCTTGCTGCAGTGTCAGCAAATGTCACCGCTGCGCAAACGGCGCGGATATTCGTTGACACGGTATTCCGCTTACACGGAATGCCGGAAAACATAGTCTCGGATCGTGATCCAAGATTTACAGGACGTTTCTGGCAAGAAACGTTCTCGTTATTGGGCACGCAGTTGAAGATGTCAACCGCGGACCATCCGGAAACGGATGGGCAAACTGAACGCGTTAACCGCGTTCTCGGAGACATGCTGCGTTCATACGCGCATGCCTTCGAGCAGTGGAGTGACTTTCTGCCACTCACCGAGTTTGCAATTAATAACTCGGTGCATGCTTCCACGAAGCGTACACCGTTCTACGAGAATGCCTTAAGGCATTCACGAACCCCAGCTTTCTTGGCGGTACGCCAATCTAAGTGGGGGAGGGACCCGCTCAAATTTTGAGCGAGTCGATGCGCAAGTTGCAACCGCACCTTGCAAAGAGATTGACGAGTCTTCTACTGTTAACACAGTAGAAACTCAAGCAGCTTTAGATACTGAAGCTGCTTACGCAGAATATGTGTCTGCAGCAATGGCCAAAACCCCACTTTGTACGGGACATGTGGTTCCGTACGATAAGACGAATCAGAAGCAGCGTAAGCCGCTTCTGCACGTTGAGTTTTGGTTGGTGGAGCACCACCTGCCATTCCAAAGTCGCCGTCACAACCAGGCGAGTGACGAGGATCAGGAGAAGATCTACGCTCCTCATGCCACCGTATAACGGAATTGTCGCTGTCGAAATCGACAGCGTCAGAATCCACCTCGCCATCACTTAAAGGCGAAGGAATTATAGCGAACTTATGCTCGATAGATTCATTGCGGAGGACCGTGACGTCCTCACCCTCTTCTTCGGAGTCAGATAACTTTCCGAAGACAGATGAACACTTCTTCGCCACCCGCCCGTCGGCAGGCGAAAGCGCAAAAGATGTCGCACTAGCGACATCTCGTCCTCCTTTAGACACTGCTTCTGCAGCGTCTACAACGAGAGACAATGGGTCTCTCGGTTTATTCTTCGACGCTACATTAGTAGCGTCGACATGCGATGTTGGCACCTCTGCACGTGATGCAGAGGTGGGAGCTGCTTTAGAAGTATCGGTAGCGCCCTTAAGAGCGCCGCCGCGTTTCTCGACCATTTAATTTCTTACGGTCGTTAGTGGTTATAACAAAATATCGTTATGACCAACAAGTGCCACCATTCGATTGGCCAATATTACATCATATTATTGGCCAACCACCTTGAGTGGGGGGTGATGTAATGGGGTGCCATTACATAAGTGATATTTAAGTTGAAATATCACAGTTCAATTTCAGACTTACTGTCTGAAATGCGAATATTGGATTATAAGTTGTTATAATCCACCCTGAGAACAGATTCTGATATAATTATCGAATCTAACAAGAGATCTAATAATAAGGATATCATTAGATCAGTTTTACATTACATGTTACTATGATTAGTCTAGATCTAATTATACTAGTTAGCTCTTAACCATTCATAAATATATTCACTCTTAAACTTACCTTCTTCTAGACACGTGTCATAGTTGTATATTAATATAAATAACTAGGACTATTTAATTAATTAAATAGCCCAGACCTAGTTTAACCTTACTTAAACTATAGAGAACCAAATTACATTTGGCACTAACTAATTGCACGCTTCCTCACTTGCAATTTAACAGTGTGAGCCTGTAACAGCTAGCCTGTTACATGTATGCTTTGTTCTTGTCTTAAGTGTTCAAAAACTAGCTAATTGCGAAAATAGAGGGACTTGTTCTAAATCATTTAGACCAATCAAGTTCGAATTTAATGTGTCCTTCATAACTTCCACATCAAAATATCCACTTTCCACATCATATATCATATTAGATTCAAAACTCAACCCTCTTCCGTAATGACAATCACCGGCCATATTGTTGACCTTAGAATAGAATATAGATTTTTTTGGAAAGAAGGTATAGTAGGAGAAGGAAAACTAGCTAGCCCCCTTTTTAAAGTACTGTAATTGATAACTTAGCTCGATTCGCTTGGAGCGACCAGCAACTTGATTAGTTACGCATAAGGACTATTGTTACCCAAAGTGCAACTCGCTATACTGCAACCGTGCAAGTGATACTAGTGATGAATAAACTGCCTAACTTTAGTTTACATTAAAAAATGAATGCATTTGACCGCAATTTTTTGTGGTGCTAAACACGTTGAAAGGGTTTATTGCGGTGGGATGAAGTAAAAATAATAATAAAGTGCCCATCTCATGGCTGATTTGGGAAGCTGAATGATAACAATGCGGAATAGGACGAACGTAAGGATGGCAAATCGAGTTATGTATATTATACGAGTTTAGAGGAGCAAAGTAGTGACTTTTTAATGCAGATTCAACTACTGAATTAGTTTAAATATAATATATTAGTGTTAGTGTATACACCACGATGATTTCGAAAAAACTGAGTCATATCGAAATTTTAGCAAAATCAAACTTCTGAGTCATCAAGGGTTAGGGTTGCCAAGGCCAAAAAAGTGTAGTTCCACCTCATTCTCAAGTTAACGTTACATGCTACACACTATTATTGAACCACACCACACTGATGCCACGCCACCGGCTCCACTCCTCGATCTCGTGGCCAGGTCATACTTTGCACGTCATAGCTCACGATTGGCAAGCTGCGACGAGCTTACTCCAGGATTGTTGCTTTAATGACAATAAAAAATGAAAGCAGTGACAAGACAGGATCATATCCAATAACTGTATTGCGATCTTCTGCGAAGTGTTTCGAAGTAAATGAACAGGTTCACCTTTTAGGGCGTCGACGATACGCCAGTACGATCGATAGAGATCTTTTAATACAACTACAAGAAAGAAGCGTTCGTTGATTGATGTATTGTTTTAGTATTTCTAACACAAGATGATTGGGTCAGTGTCTACCTCGTACTATGCTCGGCAAAGCAAAGATGTATGGTAAGATTTCATTTTAGCACGATTCCTTCTCGTTTTGTAGCTCGACTCGTTCGTTGTGTTTAAATAGAGAAGAATTGCATCCGTTGGGAATGTTTACTTGTGCAAGAAGTAAACATTCACAAAGGAATACACGAAGAATTGCATCCGTTGTAAATGTTTACTTCTTACACAAGTAAACATTCCCATATCTTCTCTCTTTAAACACAACGAGCGAGTCAAGTATCTACACGAAACGATAAACTGAGAGATACATAATGAGCAACGTGTAAAACATTAAGACATCAACCAATTTTTTGGGTGGAACTACACTTTTTTGGCCCAAATCATTTTTGGCAACCCTGGCAAATTTTTGGGTAGAATTACACTTTTTTGGCCCTAACCATTTTTGGCGACCTTAACCCTTGATGACTCAAAAGTTGGATTTAGCTAAAACGCGAGTTGGATATAGACTTCCCTCAAAATCCCTAGTAGTTTAGGATTAAAAAGCTTTGTGGCCATATGAGATGCGATTTGACGGGCCTTTAGAGGGTTGTAGTTCATTACAATAGGTAGTTACAATATACAGGTAAAATGTAAGCGTTAAAGCATATCGACTCCATAAAAAGCAGATTTAGAGGAAAGAGCAGAAGCTCTGGTCTAATAATTGATTACTTTATAGCCCTCGCAGCTGTCAGCTTTTGCATTTTTGATGACTACACCCTTATGTCTGTCATTTGAATCCCTGAAAAGCACCAAGAGTAGAGAAGATACTGTTAGCTTTTGAGACCGTTGCACTTCCTTTTGCAATGAAAATGTGACGTGCGCACAACATGATTAATCGCCACTTACAGAAACACCATTATATGGATCTATTCGATCAACTTTATCGTTAGACCAGCGACTTCAGGAGCAAAAAGTTTTATTGACTCCTCTACCGGATACTGACTCATTATCTTTATTTCCGCATTTACTGATAGCTTTGGCGTATTCCTGTCCGTTGCTTATTTAGGGGATACACGCGATCAATGAATGGATCAAAGGTCAGCCCTTTACGGTACGCTGTACCCACGTTAAGGTACAGTGTGTGTGCACAATTAGTTTAACCCAGACTAATTACCAACTTATAAATTAGTCTGGCACAGACCATTTCCGAACATCCCTTAATTATTCTGTGTTCATTAAGACCCACTTCCGGAATCGACTATGGGTGGACCAAAAAGTTGAAAAGCGCTAATTAATTTGATTGGCCATATGGGAGTCAATAACATTGGTTTGTAAGTTGGTACATTGTGCCAGTCAATAAGTATGAGACAGACCTCAAAACCCGCGCTATCAAGTGCTGGACATGGGAGGAATGGTATATAATCCTGAATTCCATTAATCATGCTCGCTTTTATGAGAAAGTCAGTTTTTTTTATTGGTTGAAGTTTTGCTTTATTTTTTTACTGATTGGTTGTTTGCACGCCTTTCAACTTTGTGGTACACCCCTAGTCGATACCGGAAGTGGGTCTAAATAGTCTGGTACAGTCACACCTCCTTAAGTAGCGCACTCACGACCCAGAAAATTCGAGTGGTCCAGATATAGAAAATCCATCTATGGAGGGGTGAGATACGGTACTACTTGAGCCAA
>MIQA02003283.1:0-20143 GCA_001887855.2 Sclerospora graminicola | reverse complement strand
AAGCCCAAAATAGCGTTTAAGGATAAGGTGTTTCTTTGGGAATAGTTTTAGCATGCGGAAGGTGTTATTGCTCATGCAACAGCAACAACAGACAATCCAGACTGAAATGAAAGCACAGCAGTAGATGCAGCTGAGCCAAGCCCAGCTTCAACAAACCCACCCCCACTTTGAACAGTTGCTCGCGAGCCGATCGAGTGAGCAAGAACCTGGGAAAGTCCGCTCTTAGCTGGTACCGTATGTTTTCGCAGCTTTTTGACCATGAGAGATGTAACAGACATGTTATATTTTTAAACACCGTTACGCGCACGCTTTAGACCCAAGGATTTTCAATATAACCTCCGTGGGCATTTTAAAGTTTTCCAACAAACCTCAGGATTCTTCTCGCGGAGACAGATCATCCCAAGATTGACGTCTTTGTTCTCATGTATAGGCATAACCGGGAACTTAGTTTTCATCTTTGGAAAACCAGTAACCCCAAGCGTCATATCAGCAGTACGAAATGGGCGTCGGTCGACATGGTTAAAGCCATGGTCAACGTCCATGCTGTTAGTGACATCTTCATGCACCGTAAGACCCACCGCTTGGGCCACATCTTTTAAAACACCGTTCCGGCTGTAGCCAATATCGATGAAGATAGTCATAGGCTCCTTCAGGATACGCAAGCGCTTGAACTTCGACAATATCGTACACGCATAGTGATTGAACTCGTTTTTGCTTCAATTCCACGCGTATTGCACGCAGTATTCCATCTTATAGGCGTTTGGATTTGTGTGCTCTGACTAGTTATTCTCAAGCGCTGTGTCAGCAGTTGACGACGACGTGTAGTTTGATTTGTTCGTAGCATGTGCTACATGCACTCGCGGTGCTTTTCTAGAGTAGTAGGTGAGCCCCACGTTTTTGGTGTGTTCATAGTCTCGAATAAAATGCGTAGGCTTATCTCTTTTTCTTGATCTTAGTCGCTGTCTCGGGTCGAAAACCATTCTGGAAATAAAAACTCTAGTCCAGATCAACAATCTTCTGATCTGATCGAGTCAGGAGGTATTGGAACTTCGCGATGAACTCGTGAATTGTTCAATATTGAAAAAAGGGTGGATTCCAGCCGAGCCTCCCAAGCGGTCCGATGAGCATTCTTTGAAAACTGGAAATGCTACTGAAAAGGAAAATAGTATGGCGGCTGCTGATCCAATAAAGAACAAAAAGAAATACAAAGAGCAGATTGTGTCTAGGGCTGTGGATACGGCAAAAAGGGAACTACACCAGAAAAGCGGTTATGAGTGTTTCGGTACCCGTCAAAGACGAGTAAAGCAAAGGTAATCGTTTTACCTTCTACGACAAATGATGGAAAGGAACTTTAGGTAAAATCATTGGGTGGCAAAAAGGTAAAGCCACAGGTGAAGGTGATCCCTGGTAAACGAAACGTCAGAGATGAATCAAGCGTTGTTAAACGGACTCGAACGCACGAGCAAGAAGCGATGAACGAGGAGCTTGTAGTGAATGAGCGTAAAGCGCATTTAAGATGCATTGAGGAGAAGGAGAAGCAGCGACATAAAGTGCTTCAACTCGAGCTTGCAAAACTGGAAAGCGAGCTTGAGTCACAGCTGATTATAATGCTGTTTGAAAAGGCTCCAGCACGAAAGAAGCTTGATCAGTTTGGTGTTTCGATGGACGAGATTGACCACATTTTGTCAATGTGATGTTTTCACACACTATGTTCTTGGGAAATGAGGGATAATTTTGTCAGCCGTTTTTTTGAGGTCGTGGTGGCCGTGCATGTCTCAACAACAGCGACAAGCGTTTCCCCGAACTGCAATCCGCTGGACCCTAAAGCCGCTCGGCAACGAGTTTAAGAAATAAAATATCGGATATGGAGCTACGATGTCAATGAAATTTCGATGGATTTAGATACTAATTTAGGCTCGATTTTCCGCCTTCAACTTAGTATTTTCTTGGACCCCATTAACTTGCAGTGAAATCGTTAAGGGTAGATGTGTTCGTGGAAATTGGAGCAAGGTAACACGACGGCACAACCCATTGGAGTAAATGCTATTTTATTTTGCATGCTGGCTTGAATCATATCGACATCAAACCTTTCATCATTATTGGAATCGTAGCATGAAGCAAAGTACAAGCACCTCACGCCTATCACTGTGGATAATTTGATGGTGCAATGAAATTGCAACGATGCCACTTGGCTATCCACAACATCCAGTACGCATCGGTTTTCGCTATGGCACACGGTACAAGTACTCAAATCAAGTCGAAAAGGCGAAAGAGGGTTGGCTTTTTGCAAATTGATACTGCCTTTGGCGCATTTTCGTTTACGTCCATTGTCCTCGTCAAAATGCTTGGCTTCTGTATTAGAAAGTGAGAGTTTTTGCTTATTCCGACCCAACTGGCGCTGGTAAGAACGGCTAACTGAACTTACAAAGTAAAGCAGGTACGAATGTTATGCCCGAGCAATCGACAACTTCCACAATGGTTGTTTTTGTTGGTAAATTATCTTTATTGGCTTCTACCAGTTCAAATGCAGAAGGGTTTCGACGAATGCTGTTGTTGGACGCTGTTGGGCGCCCACGAATGCGAAAGAACGCTGGGTTTTGGACATGCTCATGGGGCAACAATATCGTGTTGTATTTGTAGCTTTCTCTTTTGACGAGTAGGAAGCTCACTATCCGTCGAAATATTTCACCAATATGGGCCGGCGGTAAGATCGGAGCTTCAATATATGCTGTATTCTAAGTCAGGTGCCAATGATCGTGGAAAAGATTTAATGTGAGTTTCTCAGGCGAGGTTGCCAAGGTTTTGCGGATAACATGACAGCACTGTAACCCCAGTGTCTGTCCAGATACGCCAGGGCATGGTGCTACCTTGTTTGACATGATGGCAAGCTTTTTCTACTTCATCGACGATTTTTTCAGGGAAAAATGCGAGATTTTTTCTGTTAACTAGATTCCAGACCGGCGATCTATGATTCAATAAAGTATTTGCTCGATCATAAGAAATCCGGCGACAAAAACTACGCTCCTGATGTTGAATTGGCAGATTCAGCTTATGGTATACATATTTAAGGTCTCCCAATGAAACGCTGATCCAAGACTTTAAGCCAGTATGTTTGCCTTCAAGACGAGATGTCACCAAGTTCCCAAGGTGCAGGACTTTGTTTGATAATGCATGTACGTAGTGCTTCTTATGCGCATTCCATATTTGCTGAAGGAAGTGAGTAACATTGCCTGAATACTATCACGCAATTGACACTACTTTTTTTCGAAAAAAGGCTCATTTTTAGACTCCACAACCTTCCACCAATCTTTCATGAACAACTCTCAACTTTCCAGTGACTTGAAGTAAATCCGTAAGTTTGCCAAGATATGCTCATTGATGTGCCACAAGCACAGATGGTTATGGACATCCGGCATATGTACGCGGATTGGACCCATCACTGCAAGATCCCGGTCGCTGTCTACAACTTTTGGGAACCGCGCAGCAATTAATACTTCCTTGATCTCGGCTTATGCCCACTGATAGTCACACTCCGTTTCTGCGCACAAAAAGCAGAAACAAATTGAGAATGTCATATTGGCTGATGTCACTCAAACAACGAAACAGCGGCATTGTGATGGAGTGATCCAGAAGTAAGTGGTCCACATATGGCTGCTGATTGGTGATTGTCGAAACACCCATCAAGACAGAACCGTTGGTGAGTGGGACAGGCTGGTTAAATTTAGGATGACGTAAGTGATGACGGACTATCGTAAAAAAAAGGACAAAAGCATGGTGTTGTCGTTGCCGCACCTCGTCCCAGAGAACAATGGTTCGGCCAAGTATCACGACCAGACGCGAATATCCAGATGCCGGACCGGGTTGGTTTTAAGGCCGGATCAGATAGGATAGGATATGTGTAATGGAACTGATTTCTGAATAGATTAGTATTGTGGATGAGATGAAACATGATTATTAGAGCCGATTATCGCCGATCCAGGTAGCTCAAGTGACGTGGTATTGAGATCGGTTGACCGACTGAATGAACTGGACCAGCCATAGGACATGAAGACGAAGCATATGAAGGAACCCTATGTGTAAAATGGTGATTCCTATGGGATATATCGGCCGAGGCAAGTTGCGAAGATCAACAAATCGGCACAAAAGGATCGGATCAAGTCCGACCCTCAAGAAGAATGCCATTTCCGAACTGCCCTTGCGAGTTTAACACATGTCGGTGGTTAAGGACAGGTTTGGGCAAGTTAAGGATGTCGATGTCTCGTCGATTCCGAGGTGGTCCGATGTGATCTTAAGATGATTCGTAGCTGGTTCGACCTGGTTTCGAGCCGATCCTGAACCAGTCTGGACCGGTCCGAATCAGCTTCTAGGTGCTGAAGAAGAATTAGTCCATTTTGGATTACCGGGAGTCCCCCGACTGGATTGTTTAAGGTTCTCAACCATAACCATCACGTCCACGTGTTTGGAACAAAAAGGTTTCGAGGGGACAACAATTTGGTTTAACTGTGAAAAATATCGTGCTTATATCGTGGTTTTTCGTGGTTTCTTGGTTATTTCCCGTTTATTGATTAGTCCGGTCGGTTGAATTAATCCGACCCGGCCTTTTGCGATACTTACACATAGTATCATCCCTGATTTGTCCTCCGGTGAAGGTCTCCACCCGAGAACATCCCCGTCTCGAGAAGGTCACATCTTCCGACCTGATTCGGAACATTTCCCCCCATCTAGGGTCCACCTGAGTGAGTGCAACCACCGAACACCAATGAGTACACAAGGTGTGATGAAGCTTAACATGGATTCTATCATACATGACGACGGGCCAGAAGACCGGTAGGGTCGGATCAGTGATCATAGTAATGATTCAACCGATCCCTGACACCGATCAGGATCAATGGAGTACCTCCACCGATAGCTGGTCGTCCGGGCTAGTGGGAATCCGACTTCCCCCCAAACTTCGGTTATGGATTTGGAAATTGGCTCCACCACAGCATCCTGAACCTAATGACTTGTTGTTAGAAGCAGCGACACAAAAGATGGTCAACATTGACAAGTCCAAAAATATCATATACCTGTTCGTTTTATAGGTTGAGTCCATAAGCACTACATGCAGAAACTCTCTTGCAATTGAGGCAGGAGGGGGTGCAAAAAAGATGTGCGATTCTCCCTTCCAAACCATGGTGGTTAGGGTGGGGTATATGAGCAATGTGCAGGTCGTCCAGCAAAACTTCAAGAGGTATCAGCCCTTCCAGCTTCTCATATCTCAAGCGCGTCTTATCATTATAGATGTCTTGGAGAACCAAACGCAAATTCGTTTTTTTCTGCTTCAGTACTGCCAGAACAACCTTTGGCGTTGCACCCGCAGCAGACATGTCCTTTATTGTCTGTCGATAAGCTTCGTTAAGCTTACGAATGCGGACAAGTCCTTCGACAACTCGTGATTGTGGTTAGTGTTTTTAACTAAACTATTTACTTCCACTCCCTATCCAAATGGGCATCCTCTGCCCCACCACCAATCTCATCCCCTGCGCTTTTGCTGTCACTGCTCTTGACCAGAACATGTCGATGAATAGTTGCTTGCCATGGGCAATTAGATCGCCTAACATATTTAACCATATATACCTTCACCAGACCTTGTTTTCCTAAAACCTTTAATTCCGACTTTGCTGAATAGAGTTGTTATTCGCATCCCCCCCTCAAGGATATTTGCACCCCCCTGTAACATAAAATAAGTTACAATGTACCGGAGTGTATACACCAAAGCTCAATTGGTTTCGTCAAATGACATAAAATCAGCCATGACAAAAATTATTCGACACCTTTTCATAAACTATATAAACCATCACCAATGGTTTCCAAAGGTATAGCTCTAACTAACATCAACCAACCAAAAACAAAAAAAAAGAGCTCGGGCGTGGTGAGCGGGAGGTTTTCGCGCCCAATTCACCCATTTCTTTTCACGTACATGCGCATTTATCAAGAAAGTTCACAGCCACCAAGATGCCATACCAATTTATGGCGTATGGGACCATAGCGTGAAAAAGCACATCATACTGTATAACATCAAACAATTCGCTGAGCAGTATCATGTGACACTTTGTTTCTCAAGCAGGTAAAAGATTCTAGCCTTATGGGTTGCAGTCATTTTGCAAAGCCTACGTTTTTTGTGTGTAGTACAGGATGCTGTACTGTTATGTGGAGTATTTTTGCTAAGAAGGCAAGCATCTTGGTTAACTTTGATACTAAACAAAAGCAGATAAAAGATTCTAGCCTTTTTATTATGGATTGCAGTCATTTTGCTAAGCCTACGTTATTTTTTGTGTAGTACAGGATGCTTTACTGTTACGTGGGATATTTTTGCTAAGAAGGCAATCATCTCGCTTAACTTTAATACTAACAAAACCAGGCAAAAGATTCTAGCCTACTTATTAGGATTGCAGTCATTGCTAAGCTACGCTATGTTTTGTGTAGTACTGGATGATGTACAGTACTGTTAACTTGGTACTAAACAAAGCCTTTGTCAAGCGTGCAATGATTGCGACATATTATCGACTAAGTCCCAGTTTTATTGCCCACTTTTTTCCGCCCGTGGTGGATGGAAGACGTGCAAATATTTTGGTAATGTTTTTGATCAGTATATTATGTCTTTTTTATTGATTTTTTTAGAGTTTGGTGGTTTGATGTAGGTTAAAATATTGACAGTCTCGTCGTGGGTCACACGGAGGTCGAAGAGCTTTCCTGCATGACTATAATCGTCAATGGTACTTCTCAAAACGCAATCTAGGGTTAGAGCTTGAACTGATTATTAGCTATTAACTCTTTGCTTCTTTTGTGTTTTGGTCATATTAAGGGGTTTTAGGACGTGTTGAAGACACTGGATATCACAAATATCCACAGAACTGGCGCCATCACGTAGCACGCGCGTGAGTGAAAACCTTCCGACGTTTGAAGGCGCTACACGCATGCTTTGGAATAACGTTGACGACGAAGAATTCGACGTCTCTCGCAATAACAATCTCGGACCACAATATATATAACGGTAACAGAAAAAAAATTCTGGTGATCGTTGTTGTAGGTCTTGATGGTCGCGGACAGTAATGCGCGCACTGGTTGAATTTGACAAGTATAGTGTTGCAACCGATATTATAATCAAATTAAGCTACTTCCTCTTAGCTAAACTCAATTACATGTAGTGCACGAAAATGATCCTCTTGTTCCGAGGTAGACAAAAGTTGGACACAGCCTAAATACGCACTAGTATTGCAACCAATATAATAATCAAATTAAGCTACTTCGTCCTAGTCAAACCCAATTAGTGCACGCATTAGTGTTGCAAGGTATTCGACTGTCTCATTGTGTTCTAAAACGGTATACCGAATCAGGTTTTACATACTACCGTTTGTGTGAAAAATATGTTTTGATACTTGGAGAGTTGAGATAACGTTCCAATAAATTTCACCATCTCCGTGGCTCGTCCAACTTTTTTGGATTTAGCGAAAAAGATTGTTGAATCAATAATCTGGTAAAACAGATTAAACACACGAAGATCTAAATGACCAACATCTCAACGCTGATTGGTGGTCGCAAGGGAACCCATCATAGATGGGCAGGATGTGACGGTTGACAGGTGGGACGTGCCGATCTAACGTCGGATGATACGTGCAATAATGGGTTAAGTAGAAAAAGGTGGAGAAAAGAATGGAGGTCGCCGTTAGCACGCCTTATCATGAGTGGAGTTGATTAGTTTAGTTTTACTATGGATGGTCTGGAATCGGCCCGGGTTGACTTAGAAGTCAGACCGGTCGAGATATAAACGACGTAGTATGTTTACGGTTGGCGCGACACATGGTACGTGATGGAGTTATGTTGCCCAGGTGATATCGGGGTTAATATATCAGAGGTTCGAATAGTCAGATGGTTGTGGAGTCTGGTTGATCGATTGAATTTGCTGGTCCAGTCTCAAGACATAGAGTGAAAAGGGTAAAGATATATACCATTGATTTGTCTGGAGACGTACCAAAGTAAGCCGAAGACGGCTTCGAAGGTCAGCACAAACCGGCTCCGATCGGTGTCAAGAAGTCAGCCCATGTCAGTCTCATAAAGCCGACCACACGCCGATCCCGCAGGGTTGATTACGTGCTAGCTGCGGAAGTCGGTTTCAGATCAGTCAGAGAGGCCGATCCCGAGCCTATCTCAAGTTGACTCCAGATCCGAAATTGGAGGACCAGCTCAGATCAGGTGAAGATCGGATGAGGGTGGTACTGACTAGGTCAGTCAAGATTGAGGATTGGTTGAAGGTGGTACTGACCAGGTCCGACCAGGTTGAAGATCGGTTAGGAACGGTTAAATGTGGAACCGTCCAAATCATGTGATCGGACGAACAAGCTAAGTATTATGTAAGTCACATATGGATTTGTATGTTACATTAGGTATTATATATTGTATTTTAAATAATAGAATTGAATTTTCCCACTAAGCAAAGAGTCGCTCCGTCACGTGTCCGCGGTCATTGGGAGCACAGGGTTAATAAGGCCCCTGAAGCTCAAAACAACTCCTTGTTGAGACACGCCTAGATGCATTTTGGCTCACCGGAGGTCCTCCGATGGGATTGTTTTTTGTTTTCAACCCTCACGCTCAGTGTTTTGAACACGTTTATTAATTGGGAAGGTTTCCATAGATATAACTTTGTGGTTTTACCGTGGAAGATCGTGTTTTTTCGTGCTTTTACGTGGTGATTGGTTATCTCTCGTTTATTGGCTGGTCCGGTCAGTTAAAGAATCCCGACCCGCCTTTTACGGTACTTATACGCAGTACCACCCCTAATCTGTCCTCCGGTGAAGATTTTCACCGGAGAACACTCCTGTTTTGAAAAGGTCACATCCCCCGACCTGATCGAAAAAAACAGTTTCATCTAGAGTCCACCTAAATGAATGAAACCACCGAATACATAAGGTGAGATGAAGTTTCTGTTTTTCTTGATGACTATTCCGATCCTGAAGTCGACCAGGATAAACGGAGTACCCCTCCGATAAATGGTCGTCCGGGCCAGTGGGAATCCGAGTTCCCTCCAAAACTTCCGTTCTGGATTTGGAAATCAACTCCACCACTTCAACAAAGGCAGAAAAATTATACTCCGGTCTTTTTATACGAGACATTAAATCCTGTGATATCACGATTCTGAAGTAGTGCTAATCCCAGCGGTTCCATGGCAAGTATAAAAAGCAGTAGAGCTAAGGGCACCCTTGGCATGTACCCGAGGTCACTAGCATTAGAGACAGCTTGGCCGAGTGGTTAAGGCGATTGACTAAAAAAGTTTCGAATTCGCCTCGTCGAGCACTAGTGACATTCTTTCAGCTATCAAGAACCCCTCTTTTCTAACCGCCTACTTACGACCTTCCGACCGCTTCCACCGGACTTCCTTATCCAATTCCTGAGAAGACCGCTTCTTCACGTTCAACAACTGCATCTGCAACCACAGCTGCATCCCCTTCCCGCCTTGCTGATCCTCGTCAGGAATATCATGCCACACACGGGCGGGTTTCACGCTATGTTCCCACGGACAATTTTTTTGCTTCTTTTGATGACGCTGTCACCAAGAATGATTCGGCGCAAGAACTCCGCACATTTGCTTTTCAAGACGTGCAGCGTGCCTGGGTGGCGTCTCCGGACAAGTTTACGTTGTTTATCCCTGCTCCCAGCATAGCGGGCACGTTTGGAATTGACGACATTCTGCACTCGATTAACCGGGAATCCCAGACAGCCCTTCGGAACTCTGCTCTCAATAGCCTTTGTGATTTCGTTTGTGTCCGAGGACATGGAATTCGTTGTACGAACCGTGATATTGCGATCAAGCTAGGTAGGGCGGTGGTTTCCTGTATGGGACATCAACTTGTTATCAAGACGTACAGCGTTAACGAGCGTTTGTACTATGTTGACCTAACTAGGGTTCCATCGGAGCTGGACGACGATGTCATCTACGACTATTTTGTCAGCTTGAGGCTCCAGCCAATGATAGCTCCCACACATCAAGCGGGAACGCTGATGCCTCGGGACACCCTGACCTGTGATGAATCGGCAACTAGACTGTAGACTCGAAGTTCGTGGGCTGCCTCCTCGTTCTGGTTGATGCGGGATGTCAAGAGGCGTCATACGGAGGAAATTGTTGCCGGTACTGCTGTGTTGCCGATTTCTTGAAAGAGACGGGATTTCAACGCGGTGTAGGGAATCGAAAAAAATGGAGCTGCCTTTTCCACAGAAGTTTCCCTGGTAAAAATTGGACGAAGAAAGAGGGATAAATTCCATCGGACGATAGATCACCGACGACGAGAACCCTCCGGGAACTGTGGGCATCGAGCGAGAAAAAGGTGTACGTTCATTGGGGAACGGGGACATAAACTACGTGAACGCGTGTACAAAATCGGGTTTGACACGTGGACGGATGGACAAATGTTTGGGTTTGATCCACAGTAGATTCCAAAAAGGACTGTCGTACTGAGGAGTCAAACCTGAACATTTCGAAAACGGGGCGAGTCGGCCACAGAAGGCATTCAAACATGTGTTGAGCTTGGACAGTCAGTACTGGTACGGGGTGTATTTAGACTGTTGATGTTTAACGAAATTCTCCGCATTCTCCATGGTGCGTTAAGCACCATGGGAAGAAGTGGCGGACATGGCATCATTGTCCAAAAGAGGTGTTACTTCCACGGGTTGGTTGTGGATAACCATCTTCAAGGCGAAACGCATGTCATCAGTCATAACATCCTTATATGCGGAGCCCAGTTCTGATGCACACAGAGTTGCGAGCGTTTCATCAGACCAAAGAAGGAAGTTGGCGTACTGAAGTCATGTTATTCGGGTGTATCCGCAGATTGCTTGGACTTTTACAGGATTGAAGTAAATTGCCGGAGCGTGAGTTAGGAAGAAAAGATCCAGTTTTGCCCAGGCCAAAGCTTCTTCGCGGGACGTGTCATCCATAATCTGATCTTCCAAAATCGTGGTAGATGCGGGGGATGAATCCTTGTAGTCCTCTCTAACACGGTCCATGAGGTGAAGACTATTTTCGTGGGTTCGTGATGACTTCCCACTATAAAGTCATAAAAGTGCATGGTCGAGGATAATTAAATTCGCGTCGGAAGTGGACGCGTGTATAAGCGTAGCGTATGCGCATGGCATGGCCGTGATGGCGGCTAAACGGTCTTCTGGGTTTCCAGGAGCCGTCAATTTTTTGGATGCTCTCTTTGCAAGACGACGATACTCAGAACGCTTATGCGCGTTTGTCTTAGGATGAAGAATCGAGCGAGCTGAAATCAATTCACCCACCGGGGTTGATAAAGACACCGGCTTGCTCGCAATGGTAGTCGAATCGGCTCGGGCGATACAATCAGCATCACCTGCTGTGGCATCGTCATCGTCGTGATACCCGAAAGCCAACTCGAAGGCGATTGGTGTAATTGAAAAGCCAAAAATGAGACGCCCGTCGTGAACCGAGGGTGTAGGGGTCACTTCCACCTCTTCGTCCGTAATCGGACGGGATGAGATATGGCACATCGCTCGTCGACCATTTTTTTTTTCAGTCCTGAACTGAAGTGGTAGGCTCCGGTCGTTCTCGAATGAGATCACTTCTCTAGTTGCAGGGGCTGGTGAGTTATTTTCCAAAGGACGAGTGGGTGGATGGGAAATCTGATTTTCCGACTGCTGTTTATCTTGTGCAGAGCGCCTCTGCTGTTAACAGGCAGTGCGCTTTGCCAAGATGGATGGAGAAACCACCTTGTTCAGTGCTCGCTTCTTATGCTGGACATAAACTGGGTTATCAAACCCGTTGAAATGGATCTCGCGAAGAGGTACTTCATCTACTAAAAGTTGATCAGGGACATCGGTACTTGGGAACCAGATCGTGCGACATGGATAAATTACTGGACTCGTTTCAACCTGACGTAGAATCGCCTTCAGAAGTACCTCATGCATCATTCCATATCGACAGTGCTTTCATTAGTATAATAAAAACCGAGCTGTAGCCCGTCAACGATCAAGTGCTCCAGAGGTAAAATATGTTTTTAAGGGCGATGCTTGCTTGTCCGACAGGCCACATTGGATCGGGCCAGATGGTGGTTCTGGGTGCCACGGAAGCGCTACAGATGCATCGTTTGTGCATCTTAAGGTGCAAGCTGTTTTCAATTTGTGCAGCATGGATTACGTATTTACCTTATTTCTTATCCGACACTAACTTCGCCCATATAGGCGGTTTGAAAAGTATTACACCAAACTAAATTAGGACGGGTCCGGGTCCTGGTTTTGCAAGGGGTCCTGGATCTGAAAGTTTACACTCATTTGGGTCCTGGTTCGGACATTTACCCGCCAAAGACACTAGATTCCAAGTACTCACTTAATTGCGAATATGCACAATCTCATCCACTCCCCCTGATTGTGCCAGCTCTTCCTTGCTTCCGCTTGGTACCTCTCCGTCAGTATCTTTATCCGGTGGTAAGATCCTTTTCTCTGGGGCTCTGCCCTTTTGAGGTCATTTCTGGGCTAGCTTCGCTCTCTATTCTCTCGTTTGGATGTCTGGATTGTTCCCAACAACTGCAGGGCCTTGGTATGAAGAACGTCGGAAACGTTTAGCACTGTAAAAGTTGGATAAATTTGTAAGTGAATGATATTAATATAATATACTTGGACCCGGTTCACGGACTCGTTACGTATAGTCACCTCTATCGCTAAAATACACATGTATTTGCTCAACCCCGAGACTGATACCACATGTTCTGATGGACCAGACGTCAACTGAGATTAGATGTCAACGAATATTGATGGTGGGTACAAAACTTGCTAACGTTAACTTTTTTCTATGGTAACTTATGTGGCTTTTTCAGTCCCGATTTTTGCTTTTCCACTTTACACAGAATATTATGCCCTAATTTCGAGGCGATTGCTGTACAGTGGGTCTAAACAAACGTTCGTGGGGAGAGTACCGTGAGACGAAGCATTGTCCGCCAGTAATAATGAGCTCCGTCCTTGCGATCTCCGGCTTCTTTACCTTAATATAATACAGTATTTTATTCTCCAGAAACCACCCACTGTTCTTTGGTGTTGGATATTATCCATAACTACACGATTACTATGTACCTTCAGTCTCTACCTAAGAGGATGACTTCGCCATATGGAATAAGTGACCCGTGTTGACTCCACATTTGTTGGGTGAGTAATGAAGTCGCAAGGATAAGTTAGCTACGTAGAGTGTAAGAAGCAGACTGAACTAGGGCGACTACTTGCATATTTGATCCGCCTCTCTTTATTTTTCTGCTGCCAATAAACTCACTCTTTAGTTGTTCTATCTACCGACAGGGCTCCAAAATTTAGGTAATTTCTGAGTGATATAAAAATTGCATATGATTAAAAAATGACACTGATCCCCCAACAGAAAAAGAGGATGCTGATAAATTAAAAGTAGTGTGTAAGCATTCAACCATCTTATGAAAATATGGCGACGAAGTAAGCAATAGTTCATATTGCCGTGACTTTTTACTTGATACATTTTCGATTGCTGTATCTGTGCTAACTGTTAATAACACTAGGTATAATGGTCCTTAGTTCGTGTCGAGGCTTCGTGTGTACATACCGTCAATTTGACCTTAAATTTACTCTTTACTAACATATTACCTTTTAGTTTACACAAGTGTCATTTATTGGGGATAAAACCGTGGTATTTATTCTCCTCCACGTACCCTTCCTACAGCAACTTTAGCTCGTTAAAAACTTTGCAACCACCATCAATTTTCCTTGACATCTTCTTGGCAGCAATCTCCACTTATACAGATTATTACGTCCTAATTTTCGAGGCGGTAGCTACTCAGGCGGTCGAGACAAACATTTGTAGAAAGAGCATCTTCAGAAGAAAACATGTCTAATAAGCACCATCCTTGTGAACTCTGGCAATCGATAGTTGTTTACCATATGATATTTTACCAACCACTGTCCTCTTGTGACTTTCTGTCTCCCATTGTCCTCAGTGTTAAATAATATCCATCACTACACGTGTTCTGTGTACCCTTTGGTCTCTAATTAAAAAGATAACTTCGCTATGTGGAATAGGTGACTCGTGCTGCCTCCACATCTGTTTGGTGAATAATAAAGTCACAAGGGTAAGTAAACTACGTACAAATGTAAGAAGCAGACTGACCAATGGCTCGTTATCCACACTTGCATGTTTGATTTAACAAATTAAGAGGAACTCGGAGCAAAACTGAGCAGAGGAGCGCTAATTGGAATGTGAGATTTCGTAAACTGAGGCTTCCTACATATGCATGCGACTTTCAAAGGGGAGTCGCCATCTAGACAAGCAAAGTTTACGGGTAGGGATCGTAAACCAAACACCAGGATAACGGCCAGCACACCAAGACTGCCGTAAACCACAGCACCTTGATTACGGCTTACCGTAATCAAGGTTGAACGTCACCGATGGATGTTGGTGTGGACCACGCTTAGTCGCAACACTCCCCCGCAACTCGATCACTCGGTGAGATCATACAACTTCCGTAAATAAACAAGCCGCGGTGTCGGGATTGGCTTCGTCAAGAAGTCGGCCAGTTGTGATTTGGTCGGGACGTACTGCAAGTGGATGGAGCCTTGTTCAACGTGATCGCGCACAAAGTGCGCCCGTAAGTCGATGTGCTTGGCACGTGGCGTGTATCCTTGATTGCTTGCGATACTAATCGCTGTTGAGTTGTCCATCAGGATGGTCGTGCCACTGGTCGCCTTCAGGCCAATTTCACCAAGGAGATAGCGGATCCAAAGCACCTCTTGTACGGTAAGTGCGAGTGCCATGTACTCGGCTTCAGCGGATGAGAGGGCAACAGTAGACTGACGCTTGCTCTTGTATATGACTGGACCACCACAAAGCATCACGAGTACGCCCGACGTCGAGCGTCGACTCGCCTTGTCCCCTCCCCAGCTTGCATCACTGAATACGCGGAGTGAAACCGCATCACCATTGCCCTTGTGATAGCGAATATCTTCCCAATCGTTCCCTTATGGTAACAGAGCACACGTTTGGCGGCGCGCCAATGCGTGGACGTAGGTCGATCAAGGTACCGTGACAACATCGAGAGTGCAACCGAGATGTCAGGACGGGTTGCATTAACAACATATAGCAAAGAACCAATTAGTTCTCGGTACATACGCTTGTCGTCGAAGGCTTCGTGCGTCGCATCGATGGTGAAGTCTTGACCGATAATCAGTGGATTGCGGACGGCGTTAGCATCGAGGCAACCGAACTTGGCTAACATCTTGGTAATAAATTGACTTTGCTTCAAGATCAGTTGCCCTTTATCTTGATCGTGGGCAATCTCCATTCCAAGCACATATCGGGCGAAACCGAGCGACTTTAGCACAAAGTGCTCTCGCAGTTCGTCACAGAAGCCGTCAGCGCTGGCTTGTATCTTGCTTCCAACAAGCAAGTCATCAACGTACAGCACAACGTAAACAACACTGTCTTCGTTGTTGTCGTCTTGGCGTCAGATGAAGAAGCATGGATCAGCGCGGCATTGGCTAAAGCCAAGCTGTTTAAAGACGGACCGAATCTTCTTGAACCAGGTTGATGCGGCCTGTTTAAGGCCGTATATGCTGCGGCGTAATTCACATACCATGCCGAATTCGACGTTGATACCCTCTGGAGGATGCATATAGACTGTTTCTTCAAGATCACCATTTAGAAATGCCGTTTCGATGTCATACTGCCGGATCACATAGTTCTTCGCACAGCATATCGACAGAAACGTTCGAATGGTGTTCATGCTGGCAACAGGCGAGTAGGTATCGAAGTAGTCAACACCATGTGTCTGGAGGAATCCGCGGGCCACTAGTCGAGCTTTGTGTCGTACCACGTTACCACGCTCGTCATACTTTCGAGCAAACACCCTTCTCGAACTAATCACTTTACCACCGTGAGGCTTCGTGATAATATCCCACGTGTGATTCTTTACATGAGAGCGTATCTCGTTTCGGATGGCTTCCTTCCATTTAGCAGCCTCGGGTGTTGCCATGGCTTCTTGGTACGAATTAGGCAGGTCATTAACAGCAAGGGCGATCTCGTATGAATCGACACGTTGTCTCTTGCTCTCTGGTAATGCATCAGCTTCAGTATCGGGTTGATCAGCAGGGGAATCGTTGGGGAAAGCTACAGCATGTTCGGATCCATCTGTCAAAAGTCGAGCTTGATCAAATTCGAGTCGATGAGGGCGAGTGCGTTCACTGCTGAAAACTAGCCGGTCTTCCAGGACAACCGGAGGATGTCGCGATGATGCATGTGGTCTGACTAGAGCTTGAGACGAACCATTGGTTGAAGAAACCATGGGATAAATGGTATGCGTGCTAGCAGGTAGAGTGACGGTTGGGACACGAGCGTGAGTGTCAATTGGATGACGCGAGCGGTCTTCACTTCCCCCCGTAATTGGCACCAGCGAGCGAGTATCAGCATCAGCATTAGCCATCGAGTCGTCCACTTCCATCTCCTCAGATTCAGCAGCACTTGGCGTGTCGACCTCCATATCTTCTACGTTACTTCGTTGAGTAGGAAGTGGTTGAGATCGAGATTCATCATCGTCCTCCAAGAGTGGCACAAAATCCCCACCACCATCACGGATCAGCATAACATTACGATGCAATGGGGGAGGACGCTCATCAAGCTGAATCGTCCGCGTAGTCACAATACGCTGACCATCAATGTCCCAGACACGGAAACCTTTCGTCGTGTCGGAGTAGCCGAGGAAAATGCATCGATGTGCTTTCGAATCCCATTTTGAACGCTTTGAATCGTCAATCTTGATGAACCCAGGAGATCCGAACACCTTGAGATGCTCTAAAGAGGGTCGCGTTCCTGTCAATACTTCGAGAGGGCTCATGTCAGGGCGAGCTGTGTTTGGGATACGATTGACGATATAAGTGGCAGTTACCACTGCCTCACCCCACCATTGTCGATCGACATTCATGTAGTGAAGCATTGAACGGGCCATTTCCACGATGGTCCGGTTCATGCGCTCAGCTAAGCCGTTTTGTTGAGGCGAATATGGCACACTGGTTTGATGGATAATACCAGTTGCTGCACAGAGTCGGTTGAACTTCGCACTGGTGTACTCACCACCATTGTCACTTCGAATACAGCGAATTTTCGCACCGTGCTGGATCTCAACTAGCTTCTTGAATTCAACGAACTTGTCGAACACTTGACCCTTAGACTTTAGTAGGTACACACTGACGTATCAACTAAAGTCATCAATGAAGGTCACCACATACTGAGATCCACCACGAGTCTTGGGTTTCAGCGGACCCATGACATCGCGGTGAACAAGTTCGAACAATGAGTTCGATTTCACCTCACTGCCAGATTGGCGAGCAAACGAAGAAGTCACCATTTTGCCTCGAGCACAACCGTCACATACACTAGTGACATTATCACTGTGATCGATCGACGGGACTCCGTCAACAGCTTTCACGAGCATCTTCACCTTAGCTTGCGACACATGTCCAAGACGGGCATGCCAGGTTGAGCTATCACTATTCGTCGCTTCGCTTGCATTTACATGTGACATGAGGGCATGCTGGCCAACGTGCCATACATACAGTTTACCAATACGAGGAATTCGAGCGATCACCTTCTCTTTAATCATCAAAGATGCACCATTGATATCAAACTGGACGAGGACCCCGTGCGCCGTCAACGCGGGCACCGATACTAGCTTGCTCTCCAGGTGCGGGACATAGAGCACCTCCGTAAGCTTGACACTACAACCACCAGCGAGAATCATACGAACTTGGCCAACACCTCTGGCTTGGAGTCTTTGCCCACTGGCAACCGTCACACTGATGGGAGTATCCAATTGACGATAGTCCCTAAAATCATCAAGCATTCCAGACATGTGGCAGCTAGCTCCACTGTCCAGCAACCACGTTGAGTAACCTTCTGTCTCATTGGAGACCACCGAGAAGACGAACTCGTCACCACTGCCCTGCTGCTTCTGCTGGGTACAATCTTGTCGGTTGTGGCCGTATTTACCACATCCATGACAGTGGCCGTTGAACCGACTACCACTGCTACGCGGAGCATGATTCTTCCAGGCACCATGGCCACCGTTACCGTTGCCATTGCGACGTCCATTAGAGCCATTTCGACTGTTTTCATAACGACCACCGCCATTACGAGCAGGACGAGGCTTGCGCTGAGAAAGGCTGGCCTTGAATGCAGCTTCTTTCTTGTCACGACGCGTGATCTTCTCATGTTCTTGACGAAGCATCTCTTTTGCATCCAGAAGCGTGACGCCACTTGTCGCTTCGATGATCCGGACCATAGCGTCATAATCTTCAGGCAAACTGCCCAATAGCACAACAAGCTTTTCATCATCATCGATGCGTTCACCAGCGGCAGAGAGTTTAAGGTACAATTTTTCAAAGCGCAACAGGTGCGCCATCAGGTCGCCTCCGGTTTCAAGCTCAAAATCGCTCAGTTGCTTACGGAGCTGGACGCGGTTGTGCAAATTCTGCTTCGCGAAAAATAGGCGTAGCATTTCCCATGCTTTAAACGCCGATTGCGCACTGCGCACCATTGATTGATACGTAGGGTTGAGGAGCTTGACTAAGACCGCCAGAGCCTTCAGGTCTGAGGCTTTCCACTCTGGCGTGTCGCGCTGCACGGTTTGTTCTGGCTTGATAACGATGTGATCAATCAAGGACTTGCGGGCAAGAGTCATTCGAGCGTTGAACTCCCATAGGAAGTAGTTGTCGTCCAGAAGAATATCGTTGGGACCGACTGGACTTGGGCTCATAACCTTTAACAAATTAAGAGAACTCGGAGCAAAACTGAGCAGAGGGGCGCGAATTGGAAAGTGTGATTTTGTAAACTTAGGCTTTCTTCATATGCATGCGACTTTCAGAGGGGAGTCGCCATCTAGACAAGCAAATTTTACGGGTAAGGATCGTAAACCAAACACCAGGATTACGGCCAGCACACCAAGACTGTCGTAAACCACAGCGCCTTGATTACGGCTTACCGTAATCAAGGTTGAACGTCACCGATGGATGACGAGTTGCCGCCAGCGTGGTGTGGACCACGCTTAGTCGCAACAAACAGGCGGTGCGTATAAGCGTAAGCTTAATTCAACGTCGCCTTGTGCCACATAATTTGATAATGGTACGGTTACGTGTTTTGGGACAGGTACGTATGTTGGGAAGTTATGGGGGTACGGGTTTTGGAATTTCCAAATTGTGACACATCGGCACTTGACTGGACCACACCCTTTGTATGGTTGTAAATCGCGGGTCCAATAGAGCTAAACTTGAAACGTAAGTATTAGGCGATACTACTTACTCACGGAGCTGACACGAACATGACAGATCTAAATGACGCTACACCTTTTTTGCGGTCCAGTTAGGAGATATCGCGATTGTCCAAATATCTTATGTAGTTTGATTGATAATAGGTTGCTTTGCTGGTCATGCTATGTGAGCATATAACAATTCGTTCTTCGAATAAAATTTCTCTTCTTGCTGTGTAGTGAATAAAGTCTAACTCAGTTCAATTTTTCTTTCTCTTCTAGATTTGCAGTGAACAACGTCTAAGCTCATTCAACCTATTTTGACGAGAATTCGAACCTGCTAAATCAATCAAACTAAGTTAGGATAGTGGGCATATTAGAAGCGGTTTGACTGTGACGGTAGTTCATTACAATAGGAGGTCACAAGATCGTTACATTTTGAAGGTAAAATGGAAGCATTTAAAGCATATTCACTCCATAAAAAGCATGGCCTAATAACTTTCCGTAAATGATTACTTAATAGCCCTCGCAGCTCTTAGTTGAGCTGCAAAGCTGAAGCCGAAGTAAAAGAGCCTTGCTCTTTACTTTAACCTTAGCTTTTTTATTTTTTGTGACTACAGTCCTTAAGCCTATCACTTGGAGGCCTGTTAAGCATAAAAATAGGTCAAGGCAGAGGCTGGTAAGATATTGTCAGCTTTGAGGTGAACGGTTTAAACTTCAATATTTACGGTACATTATACCTACTTAATGGTACAGGGGATGTGCACGTAGCGAAAAGGGGGTGTTGGCCTCGTGGCTCCCTATTTAAAATAGCATTTCTGGACCCAATATGGCGTGCCGAACACTCT
>MIQA02003281.1:0-15822 GCA_001887855.2 Sclerospora graminicola | reverse complement strand
GCATGGCTTTATCGTAGGCGGGGGCAGAACTATCAAAGTTAATGGGCCTGGCACCGCGGTTCATAAAGTCTACCGACCAAAATGCTGTTTTTTGTTCATAATTGCATCAACGTATACAGTTTTTGAAAGGGCTATCATTTGATGATACATTGGGATTTTACGCTTTCCGGTAGCGGATGTTTCGGCACCAAAACTACCATTTCATTTGGGGGTAATTTGACGGAGCACCGGTAGGTAGATGAATTTCGCCCCCCTCAATATTCATTGCTCATACTCGGGTTCCGTTCTTTCGCCACCGGACTGACTCAATATGTGCAAGTTCCGGCGACATAAAAACTCTTTTTCAAGGATGCCCAAGCTCTGATCCCTTCCTCTCTCTCCTCGCCTTCACTTCAGACTTGGATAATACTTGAATTAGTGGGCTAGAGTGTGTATTCTTGCTCCTTAGCACGAAGGTCTTGAAAGTAGATGACGCAGCTCGGTTACAGTAGCATCTTTCCCTCGATGATATTCTTGACACGAATAGATTTTGTCGCGCCGTTTGTGCTCATCAAGGATGATGCCAGGTTCCGATTGGGGTCAATTATTGTAGACAGTCGGTTGATATTTTGAAGGAGTTGGTCTTGGGCTTCCTCACATTTAAGAAGCCAAGTAGGACATCGAAAAGGTAAATTTCCAGTTTTGCTGGCAGATTCTGAAAGCATGATCGGTACAGCAAAATTGGGCCCCGAAAAGATGACAGCTTGAACGAATAAATTTATTGTAAGAGTCGATACTGCCAAGGCAGTAGTCGATGCGATTCTTGGACTTGGGACTAATGAACACCTTCTTGTGTGGATGTTCGAGGCGCCAAAGTCAATCAAACCCAGGCTAATCATTCAGTCAAATAATTCAGAGCGGCCATTCGAGTGATATGGTGTGGACGGGGAAGCTCGGGATCAAATGTCATGTTGAGATTCCCTTAAATTATGTGATAGGCAGAGGGATCAAATTTTCGTGATAAAGAGTCGAAAAAGTTGGGGCTCTCCGAAGGTTGAACGAAACCATAGACAACATGAAAGTTGAACCGAACTTTTTTTAGCAGATATAGCCATGCAGCGATTCTCCAGGGAAGCATTACCGGAAGCAAGTAAAGGTTCTTCGTGAATACCCTGAAAAGGGGGGGATCCATTGAATAGTAAAGCTACCCTGTCACGGGAATCATACACGCTCGCAGATTTGCTGGACCAAAAGGAGCGGGTATGGTCGTCGGAGGTATGTAGAATATTATCGTTTTGTTGATTTCCGAGGGAAGGGGATGTATCATAAATTGTCGGTAATCTATCGACACGGAGATTATTGAGGCAAGCGTTTGGGCAACCCTTGTCATAAAGTGCTTGATTCTTATGATTTTATCGATTCTTTGGCATTTTCTTGGTACGCAAATATTTTCTCTAAGTGAACTCAAGGGTTTTACTCCACTTATCCGATTTTTTTTTTTAGTAATGCTCCGTCTCTCACTGTTCATGATAGTGCCCAACGCAGCCAATTATCCAGCACGTGGTTTCCAGTAGACTCTCAATTTGGTGGTTTGGATTTACCAGAAATCAATACTTACTTAGAACTTCTTCAGGTCAATTTGATCTGCCAACTTATACGATACTGCCGCCACAATTTGTCGTCTGCTCCCAAATGGTTTATCCCTGCTAAGGTCGCTATTGATGATGCCTTTCAAGGTCAGGGTACCGAGCATTAAATTCTTTATTTATCGCTCTCGCGATCTGCTCCGTCATCTCGATGGAAAGCTTTTCTTTCATATTGGAGGGCAGCTTGGCAGTTTGGGTGTTCGAAGATTCTTCCTAAGTTACAAAATGGCAATCTGTTATTCACAAACTCACATGGCCGCTTTGGAATAATCTCTTTTTACGTTTCACGAAGAACAAGAATCGCAAGGCCAGTCAATTCTTAAGTCATCAAGGCAACACACGCATCTCGAAATTTTGCAATTGTCTCGGATATGTTCGTGATGAGCTCTTTACGAGAAGATTTGGTAACTCTTCTACTTTCAGCATGTCCTAGCTCTCCAGCGCCATGTAACACAGAGTGTTTAAAAACGGACCAAAAGACGGCCCAGTTGATGACCAGGCGGGCACTGAGGACCAACAGATATCCCGAGTGTAGTCGAGTCATCGTTTCCCAATACACGAGAACCCAAATCCCGAAGATGTTCATAAAGTGACATGCCTGTGGAGTCCCAGGCACGGAAAAGAAATATGTTTTGTCTGCATACCTATGGCAGCGCAGTAATCTTAAACACGGTTTAAGAAATCAAGCGCATGGTGAAGATCATTCATTAAACCAGTGATATAAGTAGCATTGTAGAGGGCTCAATGAGAAATGGTCATCTTGGCGTACACCAGCTCCCAAGCTAAAGTAGTCTAAACGAGAGTTTTTGATGAGAACTTGGACTAATGTTCCACTGAAAAGTGTTCTGAATCATTTACGAATGTTGGCCCCAAACCCCCAGTGTTGAGAACGATTTCAAGGGCCTGCCAGTTGACACTGTCAAAAGCCTTAGCAAAATCAAGGCAAAAAACACCAGCAGGCTTACGTGAATTGGTATGTTTGCAGTGATCTTGAAGATCAAGAAAATAGCGTAGAGCGTGACGGGATATCCCTTCCACGAACAAATGCATTTTGATCCATACCGAGAAGTGAATGTAAAACTTGGTTGAACCAATAGACCAAAGCCTTAGGGTCAAACCTGGCATCTTGATTGAGTAGAGTCAGACGGCGGTAGTTTTGTGGGTCCGATCTTGAACGTTTCTTAAGAAGTAGCGAAAGAAAAGCACAACGTTGAAACTTGGTCATGCGGCCCTTCCGGAATTGAGCAGAATAAACAAGCTCAAAACAATCGCCCATTAGATCGGAAAGAGTTGATAGTATTCTGCACGTAGTCCATCAGATCCGTGTGTTTTTTTCGCGCGCCGTGTATATGATAGCGTATATAAATAGAAGTCGTTGGCGGTAAGAGGAGCATCAAGCATGGCGGTTTGTATGGAAACCAGTCTCCGGTGGCTGTGTCGTAGAATGTCTTGAAGTTTGTATTGATCGAACAGCCTTGGTCAATAGCTAGGTCTGTTGAGTTGGATTGGAAAATTGTTGCCCAATATTCACGATGAGTAGCCTTGATAACGCGTGGGTCCCTTGAAATTCACGATGGTGTGCCGAAGAAATGTTAAGCTTCAAGCAAGGTTCTAAAAAAAATGTTTGGATGACGGTTCACCCGAAGTTACATCAGAGTCAAATTTTGAAACAGAATGCCGTTCCTTTTTCAATGTGAATGGTTTAAATTCCCATTCTCTCAAGATGTAACAAGATCTCTTATCTCGTTATCAAGTTATCGCCTTTCAAGAACTAACCTCGCCAACCCTCGTTTGTGCATTTCACATGTGGATATTCAACAAACAGGACATTTTCACCGCCCCTAACAGTGGTGAGGCGAGTACTTACCTCACAGACTATACCTCCACTTCCATTTCAGCAACTCCGGGGTTCCAGATATCATTCCGTTTGGTCTCTTGAAAATACATTGAACCAAGATACATTACCTTTTTATTCCGACTTTCACTTTCGACTACAACACAATGGATTGGGCTTTTGCTCTGGATCACATTGGATGTTAACTGTGTTTACGTTTGCCGAGCTATGGAATTTCCCACGCATATTCTTTGGGATTGTTGTATTGCACAACAGCTCTGGAATCGCTTCTTTGCCCCCCTTTCAACGAATTTTTAAAGCGACACCTAGGTCTTCCTCCATTATGACTGTGGTAGTGCTGCCAAGATCAACCAACAGCCATGTGTTCTCAACCTTGTCCCCAAGCTTGACCACCAGTCCCACTTCACTTTTTAACAAATCATATGCTTTCTGCCCGTCGTGGTTAAACTATTATGTGGAAATCAGTTCCAAGAGTCTTGACAATATCTATCATGAGATATTGGGCTACGTTTACTGATTTAGAATGCATGTACGAAGCCATTCATGTCGTCTCTTGAATTGCGATTGTCGATTCATCAACGGACGACCGACAAAAGATATTTACCCACAAGTTGTGGGTCACAACTGGTCGTCCACAAGTCTCAAAGCACGTGTTCGCTGGGAACACCAAGTACAGTTTCATCGGCTCACCTACCTCGCGCGAAAGCATTGCCACCAAGAAGGTATGTACGATGGCGTTCCCATCGGACTTTGATGCCTACTCGTGCTGATATTGGAGCAGCTTTTTTGTAGGTGCTTTGTGCACGACAATGGAAAGTCATCGACACAACATCGAGGAACTGCACCGGGAAGAGAGGCTACTGTAGGTCGTCTCTTCGAGATGAAACCGTTGCGAGTCCGTACCTACTGGCAATGTGTACGACTCGTCCCAAAGGCAGCGATCAAGGATACCCCACGTGACGAGTTCGTTCCAGCCGAGATTGCAGAGTCGGCATACTGCCTCGTGTGCAAGAAAGGAATGAACTACTGATCAAGCGGCAATGTCGTTGTTGACCACATGAAGACACACACCGCGATCTCATCGAGAGCTACAGATCGTCAAGTCATCGAAAGAAGACGCGCTCGAAAATACGAAAGTCACTGGACAGTGGAAGATATCTCCACTGAAGAGAAGCACCAAGTCAAGAAAGCGCTCACAAAGTGGATCGCACGTCGCATGAGTCCGATGTCGGTTGTTGAAGACGCCAAGTTGCAAGACTTTTGGGATCTTTTGGTGGCTTCAACATCAAGCTACCAGACCGCACACAAATTCGTGAAGAGATCATCGTTGAATCTCAAATCTGCGTGCTGAACTTAAGCAGATACTCATGAACTATTTCGGCTACTACTGTTTGGCCACCGACATTTAGAGTGATCGCAGTGCGAGACGCTACATGAGTCTCACTGTCCATTACGTGGATAAAGACTTCGTGCCGCACAATAAACTGCGCGGTGTCGTTCAATTTCCGGGGAAGCACGATGGAGACCGCATTGGAGCAAAGCTGATCGAGATACTGGAAGATTGGAATCTTGACACAGGCAAGTGCGTACTCTTGGTTCGGAAGGGTGCTGGAAACGCCATCAAAGATGCCAACAACACAGGTATAAAGAAAATGCCGTGCATAGTGTACTCGCTGCAGCTTGTACTCGCCGGTACACTGATGCGTGCACGCAAGCCCGCCCTAAGCAAGAAAAAGTCTCGAGGTCGGGAAACGAGGCAAAACGCGTCGAGTCGCTCACGTCCACCGCCCTCAGCAACCGGCGATGCTGCTGGAGGTGATGGCGAGCAGAACTCGGGCCAAGATCTCGCCGAAGAAGTCACAGAAGATCAAGACTCGGAAACAGACAACGACGACTACGTCGCAGACAACGCATTCAACTACCAAGCGAATTGGCAGATAAGAGAAGTCGCGCGCAAAGCAACCGACAAACACATTCGCCAAATGCATCCAAGACGTCAAAGCGTACACTCGACAAAGTTCGCGTTAGAGTCGAACGGTTTCAACATGTGGATACGTACCTTCATCGCTCCTCAAAGGCTAAGTATCGCCTGGCGCGGATCCAGAAAGCTAAGGTGAAAAAAAACACTGAACGTGATCCTCGATTGTCTTACGCGATGGAGCAGCACACACGACGTGCTGGATCGATTTGAAGACGTCAAGGACGATATCGAATGGTTATTTGTACACCTTTTGACGCTAGCAGGGATGAGTGAATTTGAGGATGCCGTACTCACACGGCCGTTGACGCGCGAAGACTGGTTCTATATCCGATTCCTGTGGAACCTTCTCGAGCCGTTTGCCAGTGTGACAAATCAACTTTTCGGGAGAACAGTACCCGACACTTATCTACGCATTCCCATATCACTGCACTGGGCCTTAAAACTACAAATCTAAGCTATCAAACTTGATGCGAACCCTAGTGTAGAAACTTACGAATTAACTATCTAGTTTCTAGCTTTCTTCGTTCAACCGCGTGGAGTAGTGACTGCCCTTCACTGCACCCTCACTGCTACTATTGGGGAGGGGTCTTGTACAGCCTTCTCCTCGTCCAAATCGACAATTTTGACTTGAAGTTTGTACTACGACCTCCCAACTGTCCGAAACTTCAGCACCTACCGCCCCAAGACGACTCGCCAGGTCTTCCCAAGTACCAGGATATACTCAGTAATTAACACCTTTTGTTGACTTCTGAGTAATACTCAAGAATTATCCTTTCCAGTTATACAGTTAGAGCAGATGGAGTTTGGCAATTCGCTGCACTAAAGTGTAATTCAATGTAACAAAAAACACACAAAATAATTGTAGCAATATAAGTAGTTAGAATACTGAATGTCGTTGCGGAGGTACATTGTGATTAAATAAATCCTTCCAACTGTATGTCTAGTGTATGTTACCTGACTAGGGAATTGATTCTAGGTTGGAAATAATATTTATGGGTTCGGTGAAAATTTAATCAATATCAATTAAGTTATTTGAGAGTAGATTCAATTGAAATAATAATTTGTCTTTATTTCAATACTGAACCACACATGACAATATACTATAAACTAATTGTTGTGATTCCATATTCTCCTGGAATAGGTAGCTGTAACGTTTATTCTGCTACTTGTCATTGAAACCAATATAAAATTGTTACAATATCTCATAAATAACTAAGAACATACACAATAATTGTAGCAATATAAGTAGGTAGAATACTGAATGTCGAAGCAGAGGTACATTGCGTTTAAATCATATCTTCCAACTGCATCTTTTTTGTTAGTATATGCTCCCTGTTAAGGCTATTGATTCCACAAGAACCTAGGTTGAAAACAATCTTTATGGGCTCTGCGAAAATTTTATCAAATTATTTGAGAATAGATTCAATTGAAATAAATATTTACCCTCAACCACACATGACAATATACAATAAACTAATTGTTGTGATTTCATATTATCCTGAAATAGGTAGCTGTAATGTTTATTCCTGCTATTTATCATGGAAGTAAAAGTACAATATCGTAACAATAGCTCAAAAGTAACAAAAAAATAATTATAGCGATATAAGTAGTTAGAAAACTGAATGTCGAAGCGAAGGTATATTGCGTTTAAATATTCTCTACCAATTGCATGTTCAGACGCATAGATTTTGTTTCAATGCTGGAAGTACACAGTCTTACAAAAGGGTACTAACGTTTCACACAGTATGTAGCAGTTCCTTTTACGTTGTTTGTGTATGTTACCTAACAAGGCAATTGATTCCACAAGAACCTAGGTTGTAGATAATATTTTTATGCTACCTATTCTAGGAAGATATGAAATCACAACAATTAGTTTATAGTATATTGTCATGTGTGCTTCAGTATTGATACAGACAAATTATTATTTCATTTGAATCTATTCTTAAATAATTTAATTAAGATTGCTTGAATTTTCGCCGAACCCATAAATATAATTTCCAACTTAGGTTCTTATGGAAACAATTGCCTTGTCGGGAAACAGACACTAGACAGGCAGAGGGAAGAGATTATTTAAGCAATGTACCTCCGCTTCGACATTCATTATTCTACTTATTTATACTGCTACAAATATTTTGTTTGTTTTCTGTTATTTATGAGCTATTGTTGGGATATTTTATTTTTAATTTCCATAATAAGTAGCAGGAATAAACATTACATTTACCTATTCCAGGATAATATAAAATTACAACAATTATATTATACTACATTGTCATGTGCGGTTCAGTATTGATCAAGACAACTTCCATAATAAGTAGCAGGAATAAACATTACATTTACCTATTCCAGGATAATATAAAATTACAACATTTATATTATACTACATTGTCATGTGCGGTTCAGTATTGATCAAGACAACTTATTATTTTAATTGAATCTATTCTCAAATAATTTAATACATATTGATTGAATTTTCGCCGAACACATAAATATTATTTCCAACCTAGGTTCTTGCTGAATAAATTGCCTTGTCAGGAAACAGAGACTAGACATGCAGATAGAAGAGATTATTTTAACGCAATGTACCTTCGCTTTGACATTTAGTATTCTAACTCCTTATATTGCTACAGTTATGTTGAGTGTTTACTGTTACTTTTGATCTTTTGTTACGATATTCTTTTATTTAATTCCATGATAAGAAGCAGGAATAAACATTACAGCTACATATTCCAGGATAGTATGAAAGCACAACAATTAATTTATAGTAAATTGTCATGTGTGGTACAGTATTGATACAAATTATTTTTTCAATTGAATCTATTCTCAAATATTTCATTTATGTTGATTCAATCTGACCTCGCCGTGGTGGAAAGCGACATGGTTCTGGTGGTACAAGACTCGCTGGGAGTTGTGGCAAGACCTTCTTTTGGGGTGAGCACGCTTCGTATGGTCTTCAATATCCGTTCGGGTTCCACTCGGACGCCAAACTGCAGTACGAACAGACCACAAGGACGCAAACCAGCCCAGCTAATTCCCGAACCACAACGCAGAAAAAAAACAATGACCCTCTCGCTTTGGATCTACGGTCGCCACCAAATTGAATCCGGGCTGAGTGATACAATACGCGATCCCCGGGACTAATTAAATCTTCCATGATACTGGTTACGGCCTACAATGACGTTCCTGCCAGCATCACCACTGGTTAAGAAATCAAAGTACTCATTCACGATTTCTCGGCTCAAGCCACGTTCGTATGAGCGATTTACCTTCCTTTGACGCTCCCAACGAGCTACAATCTGGTCAGTAAGCTAGAACGACGAATGATGTAGCCGAGGCATTACTCGGACTGCTTCGTACACGCACGAGAAATCACGGTTGCTTCCAAGAGTCAAGTATGTGTGATTACTTTTAATGAAGGTCGCAAATGGACAACAGGTTAACCGGCCTTCTCCCTGTCGTAGAGTAACTTAAATTTCACAAATTTACTCCGGAAACAAAGGAATCTCTCAAAAGTTTAATTCCCAGGAACTTAATTTCAGAGACGGACAGTATAAGCCAAGGGCGCCTTTATAATCACCCCCAAAACCGTAATTGAAACGGGTCAAGCCCACATTAATGCCGTGTACGAAGAAGGGAAAACACCATTGCACCGACATTGGAACATATTGGATGCCTGCAAAAGTTGATCTTGTGATAATATGAAGACGTATCGTACATCTTGCTAAGCATTTGTCTATATAAAACGGTGACAACCAGCTCGAGATGATCAGCTAAATGTTTGTTATACATAAAAAATTTATTCAGCAAACGCATGTAGTCAATTGGGGTTGCTATCTGTAGGGTGCAAAGCCTCTGAAAAATGTCCATGGATATATGCCTTTGCACTTGGAGGCGATGCACTGTGACCCGAGTTCCAATTGGCCCACCAAGGCAGCAGCGGCTCTGTCTACTGTAAGACCAGACTTAATAGCCGTGGTAAGCAACAACAAAGCAAACGTTCGCGCGGGATGTCGATTCGGAAGGACTGGTTACTCGTCGAAGGAAAGTTTTGGAACGCGTTTCAAGGGAGCATTCCAGCCAGGAGCAGCAGAAGCAGGGGCATCAGCAGCACGAGCCCCCAGCACGACAGCTTAAGGGTTGATTGCGGCGGATTTGGCGGTAAAAATGGTAAGAATGGAGAAGCGCGTTTTGTTTTTTAAGCTAATTTTGTTCATAAACATGATAATATCTTGCTTGTTTTTTAAAGCGGAGCATTGTGATTGCCAACAGCAAAATATTTAGTAGTAGCTGCAATTGAGAATTTATCTGATCGTACGGTGAGTCATCCACTACACTCTTAAAAGTCAGAAATAACCAAATGTGCAACAAATGTCTGTGTTTTGTTGTTTTTTATAATTAATATGGGTTCTATTGTATATTGGGGGTGAGTCTACTGAACGATTTTCGAGATCCCCTTATCCAACCGCGATATGTAACGCGGTCATTTTCTTGTTGGCTACAGCATTTATGTTCGCTTTGGCTTTCAAGAGCAACTTAAAACCTTTCCACTCCTGCTTTCGTTAATAAAATTTTTTTTTCTGTTTTGTAAGCTTAAGGATAGTTTTTTGTATATCCTGGACATTTTTACTACTACTCTTTATCGTCAATCGGAGCTGTATCTCCCTTGAAACTCTGCACTGTTTCATGGGAGATACATTTTTGCTTTCTCGTAAGAGACCTTAACATACCACATGTTTTCGTTACTAATATGGGTTCTAAGGTATATTGGGGATGAGGCTATGGTTTGGGGGCGATTATAAAGGCTCCCAAAAGCCAATTGTACACTTAAAGTGAAAAAATGATCAAAGTAGCCCTTCGACCAGTCCTTTCGGAGATACAACTTTGGCTTGCGTAAACGGCAAGTGTTTCTTGGTGTTTGGTTATTTAACTCAATCTAGTGTGTAAAGTTTGGCGTCCGTCGAGCAACTTGATTCCGAGTAGTCAGCGCTTGTAAAAGGGAGTATATTTAGAAGTAAGGTATAAAAGTACCTACCCCATATCACTACTTCCCACTTATATAATCCTGCTTATGCAATCCTACTTATGTATTCCTACTTATGGCTACTTCTTTTTAATTCTTCTTTTAACCAATCCGAAATAGCACTTCCATAGAGTGAAAATTCGAGTGGGTCAGATATAAAAACGCCCCTTTCGAAGCTACAGCGAGACCGCGGGCAATAGCGAGCAGTAAAACATTCCATTTTTATCCACATTTCTCAGAAATAAACATTAGAGCTCCACGTTTCCATCTTGACATTGTTGAATTATCCTTGACGCATCTGCATCTCTCCAATGAGTAATATAACTTGGTATCCCCAGATCATCCGCCTCTTTTATTAATTTTGACCTCCATAAGCTCGTCGGGATGCCAGGATAAATAGGTGATGTCTTGACCTACTTAACGATACGAGCGATCTGGCAGGGTAATCTTGCATAAAACCCAATGAATGTGTCCGAACCATAGATGCAATCGTGATATTAGCTTCCTTGCCTTGGTTAGAATCAGTCGTCGCAAAACTAATCACTGGCTTGTCCAAATCATTGCTTCTTAACTTGTAAACTTGTTGCCGTATCTATCCATTTGTTTCTGGTATGGTGAGATTATGAGCAAGGTGCGCAGTTTCGGTCAAACCACTTCTTCTGTGTTCGATCTTAATGTCCCATTTATTCGTCGGATTAGCTCCAAAACTAATGCCACTTCAATAGCACTTTGAAGCCCATCCGTATGATTGTCTGCCACACCTTCAGATACCAAATCATCATGCGTGCTGATCCATATGTTATGCTCTGAGCCTAAAATATATTCTTCGGTTTGCCTTGAAATCCTCCCTTCCCATTCTGCACATGTCACTTGGCGTATCTTCAACTCTCTTCCAAAAAGTCTTTAATTGGGGAGGTTGGATCCACGATCTTGTACGGGTAAAAAGTCTGCAGAAATCTTGTGATTCTGTGATGGCTACGAAATTCTGCTGTCATGGTAATTCCATAAACGCCGGGACTTCATGCCGTTGAGCTCGGTGATGCATAAAATCGACCACGTTCTTTTATGTCGCCGCTCCATTTCGTTGTAGCTGTGTCTTTTTTTTCTTCGACCAAAGGTGTATACGCGTATAGTTGTTACGGATCACCAATGGCTACCATCACTTGAGTAGTGGGACGTAAAGCTTGTAATAGCGCCAGTTCACAAGTCTGCGCCCCTTCATCGTTAATGGCCAGATGGAATTGTAAAGAACGATATTCCCGTCGACTCAGCTGAGATAATGTGGCTAAAATTAGTTTAGCTTTGCGCCACATACTATACAAAGCTTTCTTCATGACCGCTCTGCTGTGACAATTCCATCCTGTAGTCCACAAACGTTCTCTTTCCGTTCGCTCGATTTCACAGATGAAACGTCTTTTGCAGTTTTCATCCTCCAGCACCTCGCCCTTTGGTGTTTCCCAACCGCAATATAGCATTAGTCCACAATATTCGATGTCAACAATTTTCGTAAATTTCGTCGATGGCCGCATTTGTCTTGGACACTATAGCAATTATTTTATCTGGTTATGTCTCCTTAAAGGCTGCCACTAACGATGCAATAGTGGATGTTTTTCCACACCCATATGGTCCTCGCGCAAGGCTAACACCCTTCTTTGTCAACCCTTCGGTGACCACGTTGCATTGCTTTGCTTCCAGATTTCTTGCACAATACCTTTATGTTCTACCTCTGGTTGCCTTTGATACTTCTGCTTCATCCCTTTCCTCAGTTATTGGATTCCGATCAATAATCCTTCGGATAATGTCAGGTACTGGGTTCATGACTGACAATTCTTCTACACTAACCAACCGTAGAATGTGATTGAGTACATTCGTCTTGGTCTCCCAGAATAAATGATCCACATGAATCCTTATGCCTTCAATATGTGTGTTTGTCAAGAGTATGTTTTGTCTGGCCAATGACGCACTATTCCACCTCCAATAACCACGTAATCATGCCCGTTGTGGTAGTACAGTTCTCCTACGTCCCGTGATCGGATTGACCCATCACCCTTTTCATTAGTCATCCCATTGTTGCATAATTGAATGTACAACAGGCTGTCTATCAATGGCATAACATGTTCCACGGTAATGGCAGCTGCATCGTATGGCCAGTTGTCTGTAATACAGTGTCCCACTCCATAATTCGATACTTTTTACTGCACCACTTGATTTGTACTATCTACACTCATCAAAATCTCATGAGATGTGCTGCACCAAGCTTCGTTATGTACCGCCAGTGTCATAGCTAACCAATAATCTGCGTTTGTTTCGTAGGCATCCTGGTACACTTCTTGGTCTTGTAAATACTTCCAATGTCGACAGGTACCCGTATGTTTGAACTGGGGATCGTTGGTGTCCACTTTAGGCAGCAAAGTTTATCTATACAAGGCCCATACGGTCCTCCCCACCATTCTCGTAAAAACACAGCTAACGCTGATCGATCGCGCTGTATCAACGTGGCTGCTACAACCATCAATCGTATATCTCCCATTGTTACTCGCGAGGGTCGCTCATCTTGTCGTAGCTAAAAAAACTGCTTTGTAATGTCCCATCCATAACTTCTAGTATTCCGATTGATATAGTTCTCCCATTCTTGTTGTCTGCGTAAGGAGGCGTTATACACTTCAAGTAGCGTAGACCTTTGTTTCACGCGACATTTCCATACGTAACTACGAATGGCTGCTGAAAAACCGCTATTCTCCCCAATGACAAATGGCTGAAGGGTCCGAGCTCGTACTTTATAACTCCTTTCTCATACCTCCGTATGTGTTAGGGGTGTAATGAACCCCAACGTAGACCTTTCTGCCTCTCGTAAGTCTTTATCGATATCCAGTTCATCTCCACACTGGTCTCCCACCGTGCCTGTATGAATCAGGTCTGTAATGTCACCTACCCCTGCAGAGACATGTGACTTCTCTTGCTCCGACCCAGCAGTGCCCTTTCGGGACAACTGTTCACTTGGGTTGTGTCTCTTTTCCTCATAATCTCTCTCATGTTCTTCAGTGGGACTATTACATCCGTTGACTCTACTTCCCCTTCTTTTAGTGTCAAATCCACTATGGTGTCACCTGCACAACCCTGAGCTTCCGACATGTGACTTGAAGCTTCACTAGCACTATCCTCAGTATCCAGCCATCCTTCTGGCGGAGGTCGTCGTAAATCCTTGCTCTACTTCTTGTTGATCGGTGATCCACAGTTGGACTCAGTTCTTTCGTCTCTTATGCCTTTCCAGTTTGTGCCGCTAATGCCATCCATCTTGCGTGGATGAATCGCCACGGCATCCCAGTGTTCTTGGATATTTGGCGACATACTTTGAACTTCAACCTCCCTTTTTCAACTGCATCACGTAATTCTTGTTCTTGTTCGTCTCCCCAATACATCGTAGAACGTTCCTGCTTCACCTTCTCCATACAGAGCCGTTTCATACGTTGTTCAACTGCGACCTTCGTTCGCAACATCGTCGGCCAATTACATGCTCGTCGTTGTTTCATGGCTAATAATTTTGTAATCTTTGCTCCCTTTCCGCATAAATCCTAAAAGCACGTCATCCTCCTCTTTTATCCATTGTGAAGCCGCACGACCGGTATTGCCTCGTTCATTCGCCTTGGGGTCATCGCATTTCCTCATACTCTCGCATTTCCTCATACTCTCCGCCCCGTGATTTAGCTTGGATTCTATGACCCGCACAGTTCGTTTCCCTTTATTATTCGGGAAAGCCTTATTATATTCCTCCAGCCACTGGTTTCTCTTTGTAATATGTCGACGCTTGATACTCTTTACCCACTCGATTTCTTCGTCATCCCACGCTTCGAATTTTTGCTTAGCAATCCACTTGTGTTTACATGCTGTTGCTGTTCTGAGCGGCCATTGGTTACGCTTACAGATGTCATTATACTGTCGACATAGTTCGGCATTAAACGCGCCTCGATTGGTAGACACGTCCAATAAAGCCGTAAGTGCTGCCACTTTATTTCTGTCCAGGGCTTGGCTGTGGCGGCAGGCTCCTTTATCTTGTTTATTTTCTACTGCGGTGCGCTCTTGACTTGACCTTTGCTGGCGGGTAGTTCATTACTCTTCTTGCTGTGATTGTCCGTGTCGCTTTTTTCTTCATCGGCTTCCTTTATCACCTTCCGAGGGAACTCAAAAGGTGATTCTGTACCGTTCATAGCGCTCTGTGCGCTTTCTGTGCTGTGGTGAAGCGATCTGACAAAAAGTTAAGAATATGGTGGACCACACCTATCCGTTGATTGGTGACGATGGGAACACTCATCAAAATAGGACCGTTTGTTGGGGGGACAGGCTGATTCCGTACACGATGAAAGGTGGTTGACAACGGGATGTTGTAACTATGAAGGAATAAGCCGAATACCGTTATTACGCCCGGTCCCGGATATTAATGGACTAGCGAATGTCACGGCCCGATCGGGATATTGGATGTTGGGTGGAGTTCACGTGGACGTGCAAGACTAGATCAACCGAGACAAACTTGATGTACAGCATCAATTACGGAGTAATATATCAGGAACAGCAGAATCGGGTCATCGGAATGAGTCGTGGATGATACAGATGTTGAAGTCAAATGTGATATGGAAATCTCGGCCTGATCAGCCAAGTCACTTAACTCCGCCCTGGAATGTGAAGATCGGATACAGGACAAAGTCGAATACATGGAGTGGCGAGCCGTACAAGCCTTACTTAGCTGGGGCAAGTGGTGAAAGTCGATGGATCCATCCAGAATCAACGTAAGAAGGTCTGATCAGGTTCAATTTCAACAGAAGTGCTGGGTCGGTGCGACCCTTGCGGGCTAACATGCAATGAAGGTCAAGGATACAGTTGAGCAAACTGGCAATGTTGATGTTGTGATGACCCTGAGGTGTTTTGAGGTGATCTGGGGCTGATCGCCCTGATCACCGCCCCGATCAGTGTGCTGATCGTTATGCTGATCATGACCCGAGCCGATCAGCCCCAAATCAGTTTCCAGGTGTGAAGAGAGACGGGGTTTTCAGTTAAACTGGGTTTAATATGGGGCGAACAGTGTCTGGGAGGCAGATCTCAAGCTAGCTCCAGGCTGTTTTTCGAGGAATCAGGATGTTTGAAGACTGTCATAGAGTTTGACCATAATCATTCCAGAAGTGGTACGAATCAGTTTGAAGGTACGACAAAGATGGATAGGTTGGTACTGGCGCAACCGTGCGACGAAACGAGTAGGATCGAATTATGAGGTAGGCACACGAGTTGGTGTACGGTACACTAGGTATAGGATATTGCATATATAATAACAGGATTGAATTTACCCCCTAAGCAA
>MIQA02003280.1:0-13401 GCA_001887855.2 Sclerospora graminicola | reverse complement strand
CCTCTGTGGAGAGTCTTTGCTACTGTCTAGGTTGTTTCCCCCGCCTATTAGCCTCCTTGCCGCCCGGTTAGATCCCGGTCCAGGTCCGGGATCATCCTCCATTACTAGTGGTCCTTTGACTTTAGATTTAGAAATCTCTCTTTCTCGCTGCCTTCATATTATTCTCCTCGAAAGTCTTTTGATCCGTTCCCTGTTATCCTGAGATTGGGATAGGGATTCCTTCCTGTAACGGGTAAAAAAAACTGAATCCCCTCGATTATTCTTTCCAGATTTATTTATCTTTATCTTCAACGTTTGGCTCTTTTAGGAACATCGGAGGACAGAACCCCGGATTCAGCTTCTATCGTCTTCTCATCCTTAATCCCAATTTGTCCGGAAGGTTCCGGATTCGGGATCCCTACCCAATGATCTGCATCAGATGTAACTACACATGGCAGCGTTGGTATAGGATCCCGCGCTTCCCTTGCCACATCATGGTGGAGGGTAAACCGAGTAACGGAATCAGGTCCATCTCGTTCGCTCCTTGACCCGTCTCATCAGTCGCAGCGTGGAAAGCTAGGGTTTGTCATTCCTTATACCTCTTGGATCCGATTGTTACAAATCATAGGCGTCGAGGTATTTATTCTGAGAGGCCCGAATTCCGACAATAATATCCTCGTGAAAAATCAATGGGTCGTCCGAAATATCAATAAGACCGAATTCCCAATTCCGTGTTGAAGGGTAGGAACCCTCTAATAATTTACAGCCTCGATAGACGTTAATATTTCATTCGTACGGGGACCTCTGCCGTGGGATGGTCAGAAATTTTTCCAGCTATAATACTTAACTTTGCTCTCCATATGGAGGCTGACGTCCTGTCAATTCTATTTGAACTAATCTGAAAGTTATCGTCCCAAGTTATAAATCTCGGTGAAAACCAGCTGGGACCATGGAATCTTTATGCGGAATTGCTTCTTGTCCTGTGAGTTCCCCAGCCCAAGCGTGAATACAATACACCAACAAACCAACTGAAATTATTTCATTCTCGTCCTCCCTTCCGTCGTGTATGAACTTCGTTCAATACCGAGGCACTCCTGTGTCCTTCTAGCAAATGTGATACACCCAATCATTCGAGCAAAGATTGATTCCACGATAGATATTTCTGCATCGGAGTCAAATAGCGTAGTTGATTTTCATTACTAACCTTCCCCAAGGCTTTGGCTTGTTTGATTCACTTATCCGGTGTATAATATTTCCTCTAACCTCCGGATTCTACTGGTAGTAAGTCGAATTCCGTCTCAACCTTTAGAATGAGAATATCAATCCACACGTAGACCGGATACCACTCGCACTCATTACCCATCGTCTTTGGCTTGTTTGAATCACTTATCCGGTGTATAATATTTCCTCTAACCTCCAGATTCTACTGGTAGTAAGTCGAATTCCATCTCAACTTTTAGAATGAGAATATCAATCCACACGTAGACCGGATACCACTCGCACCTGACTATGAAATTCCTATGTTTTGTCTCTAACCAAGTTTTCTGACTACTCCGTTCTCAAAATGTGCAAAAATGTTAATCTTAGACCGCTTGGCACAAACCTCATCTGGTGGCAACATCCCGGCGTGAATGGTAGGGACATACCATTGGCGCGGTAAGTTGTATAACTCCTCCATCGGACACTCTCCCATCTCTTGAACCTCTTTGCATGCTCAGAACACCATCACCCTGATGGGAAGATCTCTGTTCTGGTTGCACTTGCTACAAACGATCCAGTTCCAAAATCTGCTATCGTCATGACGTCGAGATCCGCATTAGGTACAGTGCTGTCCAAGAATGTTTCCATCCGGACGATCCCATTCCGTGAAATTCTTTGACTGCTGAGCGGCGGACATGCCAATCCGGTTCGTCTCGGTTAGAGTTTTGCTAGATCCACTCCTTTCTTCGGGTCAACTCACTACTTCCCGGTATATAAGAATTTCTCTGGGAGAGATCATGATAATGATCAGGCCAGACGTTGGCTTAGCAAGAAAAAATCATCCTTTCACCGAGATTAAACGTCGGAGGAAGAAAGTTGCTTGATGTTTGGTGAGGGCTGGCGTAAACTTGGTTCCACCTGCTAAGCAGACCCACACTAAGTGGAAAAAGTCTTGGTGGGGCAGTAATATTGTGGAAGGGGGATTATCAATCGCGCAAAAATATTATCAAGCTACGAAGAGGGCATACGAATACCCTGGAGTATCTACACCAGCTAATTGTAGCTGGAATGAGGGACAAACTCTATGTTAAAGGAAACCTGATATCAGATTGCGGATAAAGAGCATATTTAGCATTGATATCGACTCACTTTACTCCACCTAACTGCTGTGACGACCTGGAAGATACTCTCTGCACATACCAGAGTTCGAAGACCCACGAATCCAAGGCGGCCAAGGAATCCAATTGTTTTAAGCAAAAGGAGATACCCAATACGGCTCCTTCTCCCGCCATCACCTACGGTGGTCCGTGTAGTGGAGATAGTTCTGTCATGGCCGACATCCGGATCCTGGCAAAAGGCGAGGCGCTAAAGTCCGCCAGGGTTGACGCTAGTACAGCCTGGCGTGACAAGTCTTGATCGTCTGGATCATCATGGCCCGCCAGATCCGAGAGAGTCAATAGAGATCCACTGATTTCATATCCACATCCTTCTTTGTTGTCTTCAATCTATGGAGGACCCTGATCACTTCGCGGTGAGGGCATCTGCACCTCCATTGGTATCGATTAGGGCGGCTCCTCAGAATGCATTCTACTTACAGACGCCCGACGTTGCTTCTACACGAATCGTTCCATCATCATATTAAACATGGACTGCATACTGCCAGGATTTGTCACCGGAAAGTTTCTCTCGAATTTCAGATCCACAGCTACACTTCTTCTTTCCGGTTTGATCTTGTTTACAATGGCCGCTCCTCACCAGGTCCCAACGTTATTCGAGATACTCCAGCAGAGCTTTCCGATGAGTCCATTTTCGATGACGCCGATGCATTCTGTGAAGATCCTGTATGATATTCGGGATCTCTGATCTGATTCTGTCCTTGGTTTATATCCGCTTTTCTGGTCGGACTTGGCCTGAGTTTAAGATGCGTATCATGATCCAGTATCGGTTCGTCTATCTTCGGTGCTGTTGCCCCTCATCTTCTTGCGTGTGGATTCAAGGATGTGCGAGTTTCATTTTCAAAAAAAACCAAGTCCCGTATCTCATTCAGGTCAGTGCTCCTTGTGGTCATTAGATGCAAGTCATAGCCTGCGAAGAATAGGCTGGATTAGAGCTGCTACTTTGTAGATAGGCGTCATAACGAGGTCATATATTCTGTCACTTGTTTATGTGTGATCTAAGGTATGTTTTGCGTATCGAGAGCTACACGACTGTTGACTTGTCAAGGCTTTCACTGTTATTGCGCAGATAGTTTAAAGCGTACCATTTGATATGTTTGGCTGGCCGCAAGTCATGTGTGTGTGATCTAAGGCATGTTTTGTATCTCGAGGAACTACACGACTGTTGACTTGTCAAGGCTTCCCCTGATATTGTGCAGATAGTTAAGCGTACCATTGTTTTGTTTAGCTGGCCGCAACGCATATCTAGTTTATGTCAATGACCCTTTCGGATACTGTGGGGTATTCTATCCTGGAAATTGCATAGGAGGTTCCGAAACCACCGACGGGGATTCCAGATGACTGACTGTTAGAGGGGGGCATATTTGGTGCAGTGAGCTTTACGGCTGGTTTCCGTGGTGGGAATTGCGAGTTCAAATTTGCTCATCCATATCATGGTCTAGGTCAGCATCGAGCTGACCTGACCTATAACTTGGTTACAATAGACGGGATGATCCATACTCTTTGACATCTCACCTTGTGTATCCGTCAGTTCTGGCGGCTACGCTCTCTCGGTGGACTCTTGAGCGAGCTATTAGTGCCCGGTTAGGACAGCGAGATGAGGGTTGGGACTAGAGCCGCAACTGGGCAAAAGTTTTCACCGGGGAGCGGCGGGCAGTTATACTTGGTTTCAGTTTGCTGCTGATACTGAGCCGAGATTACTCGATCGGTCAGCACAACCATGGGGGTAAGTTAAATCTTATACGAACGAACGTGAACGCCAAGCAAGTCTCCAGACGCTTCCACGGTCAGACAAAACTTCACCTTCCAGTTAAACCGTGCTCCAAATACGGGCGACTTGAATGAGTATACGAGCTTTGCGACGTGGCCTTCAGTGACCTACCCCGGGAAACCAATAACAACAGGAGAGGACTTAGTTAGCTCTCTGCTGTATTAATAATGACTTGCATCTTAAAAAGAGAAACGTATACTGTTATCCCTACAATCCAGTATGAACCTTTGTGTACCCTACACGAAATATGATGACCTGTCTGTCTTCAATATCTTCGCTCTTGTCGCCTAATTGGCTAATAATGTTCAGTCTACGACGACAACGGTGTATATCCTTGTCATTATCGTTTCTGTGAGCAGACATTCTAAACATATCTGCAAATGTAATCCTTAGACCCTTATGGCCGGGATCCTCTTCTCGTACTCCATCACTATCCTTAGCTGAGCCACGCATCTGTTCCGAACCCCTTCGAGCTGATCATACGGCGTCCACAGTTTACGTTATTGTACTACTTGGTTGCGTATCTGCCATAGCCAGATAGTAGATAGTCCCTATTGAACAGAACACCCACCACAGTCGCTGTAAATGGTGCATGCAGGCTTCCGTTTGCTGCCCACATCGACTCAAAATTCTCTGGCGTACGTTTGACGTTTGCTTTGTCATACTAGTTGCAATATGACGTATATAAAATTCCATCCTGATACTGGCATAATCCTTACCCGCGCCTTCCATCGTCTTATTTGGCGGTCCCAAAACATCTGGGTCCGCCTACACCCCATACCATGTGTGTGACCCCTTTACCATCAGATTGAAATTGATCACCCAATGGACACTGACTTTCCTATGGATATCCGGTATAGAAGGCATTGATCTGAAACGTTATTAACATATACATTACCCAGGTCTGGTAGTCGTTCAGTATATGCCCGTGGTCCCATCACTGCCTTGGTGATAGTTTTTATATCAGGTTATTCCACTGATTCTGAGCTCGGTGAATCTCCTATTTGTCCTTAGCGATGTTCAGCTTTTGGGCCACCATGTGATGTACATACCTCTAAAAGGTCTCACTATCCAATATGTTATTGGCTTACCTGTCCCTACATTGCTGATATCCCACGGATACCCGGGTAAGGAGGGTTGCGCTTAAAAAAACACTTTCTTGGACTGTTTCACCCCACCTAGCTGATCTTCGCCCCTCTTTGCTACTACATATGTAGGTGTTGGAGTCGGTTAAGCTGCTTACCGATTGGAATTCGGTCGTTGTTACCATAACTGTCCCCGATCTAGTTCATGTTGTTGTTATCCACGTTGTTCCTGTATGAAACGTTCCATCCTGGATACAAACATGTTTCGCATCTGGTCAGGGCCAAGTAAAATTCCATCATCTCGATGGAAAAGTGATACCCGTTCGTGCTCGTGTGTTCAGTTATCCATCGATCTTCCATCTTTGTTCACTTGACCTCTGCATACTATTTTGGTAATTCCAAACTCTGCGAATCTCCAATGATACAACCTACCGGTACTGATGGAGAGCATAATACGATCGCCGCGAACCACATAATAGTTTTCCCTGTGTATCCCTTCCACTGTCCAGAAGTCTTGTCTACTTGTACTTTGATTATGAGATTCGTCGGATTCTCAGCTCCTTGACAGCTACATCCAGTTGCCTCATGAATTTGGGTCTTGGTAATGGTAGTGTGGATGATTCCACTATCCATGGGTTTCCATACCACTTAAATGTCCCCCAAAAAGCCTTGATTACTTCCGGCGTTTACGTCTCCCATCCTCATCTCTAGTATGAATTTCTCTCCTTGTACTCCTTTAGTTGGTTGTGCCTCCTGGGATATATTATCAACAATTAGGCGGGGTAGATAGTGCATAACGTACCTGCGCAATTTTTCTCTCTCTTGTCGTGGCATTCGGCAAGGATGTCCTCTAGCCCCGTTACTGTTTATTTCAGCCGTAGAGCCATTGAGACTGGATCTTCTACAAGGCACAGCAATTCAAGGAATAGACGTAATAGGACGGAAATCAGATCGCATTCATAAATTCTCCGCATTTGTTGATCTTTCAACTATTTTTTTCAAACGGTTGGAACAAGTTGGGAGAGCGATGAAACTTGTCAGTTATTTTGGAAAATTATATGGGTTACATGTAAAGCCCTCTAAGTGAAGTAAATCTTCCTCCAACAGCAGGAAGTATGTAAATACTGGTATGGCATACCGGTTTTGGAATAAAATGAGAAATAGGTATCTCGGGCATCAGGTTGGGATAATACCGTCAACATTGGCAAATTGGGTATTTAGAATAACGAGCTATACAAAGGCGATTGATAGCATCTACACACTGTGGAACTTCAGAGATAGAGCGAGTGCAAGTTATTAATGCAGTGGTTATCCGGCGGTCTTGTTCACCGCCGAAATGTTCCCGTCTCATACGGAGGTATCAAAATGGCTTATATCAATACAGAAACAATTTATTTGGGGGAAACAAACGGATGAGGTAGCAACGAGACCTATAATTTTGCCTTTATTGTTTTATATACCTAGGCAAGCTGGAGGACTGGGTTTAATATCGATTCACTCTTTGATGGTTAAGGAAGCGACGTGGTGGATACTGGGGCCTAGAAACCGATAAAGTCAGGCGTGGAGGACATACAGTGGGATTACTTCTGACGCAGATGAGTCAACGTTCATAACTCCTAGACCGCACTCAGCAAGGTTAAAGAAAACATTAAAGGGGTTTGCAGAGGACAAACTTATCATTTATTATAACAGGCCATAACGCCTACCCAATCACTCTATACCCGACCGTGGTCTAGTGGTACACTGTTCACTTTGGGACCGGGAGGTCCGGGGTTCGATCCCGGGGCCAAACAACGTGATTGCATTCTAAAGTATAATGAGACGTATTCAACCAACCCCATAATCCTGGGTAGCTGCCCAGGGGTGGCTGGGTTGGGTTTAAATATTTTGGGTTTTATTAGACCATCCGATCAAAGACTGCCACATTGATATATACCTGGTTGTACGTCAATTACAGTATTTTTAATCATTTGGTGCATACACTCTATACGATTAAGTCATATATATACCAAATTTGCAAAGTCGTGAGTCAATTTCAATATGACTCAGTCTTTTCGAAATTAAACATATCGTGTGTGCCACACTACAGTATATATATAAACTAACTTAGTAGTGTTGAATCAGTATTTTGTCGTCAAAGTCACTACTTTGCTCCTCTAAAATCATATAATATACCGAAATTTTTACGTTCGTCTTCTTCCGCATTGTTATCATTCTGCTTCCCAAACCAGCCATGGGATGAGCACTTTTTTATTATTTGACTCCGCAATAAACCCTTTAACACCACATAAAAAATTGGGGTCAAATGCTCTCAATTAGTTATTAAGTGTAACCTAAACTTAGGCAGTTTATTCATCACTAGTATCACTTGCACAGTTGCAATAAAGCGAGTTGCACTTTGGGTAACAATATTCATTATGCACAACCAATTAAGTTGTAGGTCGCTCCACGTCTCGACACGATGACTCTTTAGATAACTAACACCACGAGCGTTCTAGCGAATCGAGCTAAGTTATCAATTACTGGTACTTAAAAACAAGGGCTAGCAAATTTTCTTTTTCTTCTTTTTCATAAACTCTAGCAGAATTCTTCTATATTCTATTCTAAGGTCAGCAATATGGCCGGTGGTTGTCATTACGGAAGAGGGGTTCAACTCGAATCTAATTGGATATATGAATGAAAGTGGATATTTAATGTGAAACTATGAAAATTTGAGTAGGACACATTAATTCGAACTTGATTGGTCTAAATGATTTAGATCGTTGGTCTTTGACTTGAGACCAAAGAACACAGCATATAACTGGTCTATATTTAATAAAACATAAAAACAGATCATAAAAGTACTATTTGATTAGGTAGTCTATTGGGTTAAAAATAACTTCGCCTTGAGAGGGAGAATTTGGTTTTATTTGGATTTTATTCCAGGACGGATGGGTCATCTCAGCCTCAGTCGTAACGAGTCATCAAACTCGGCTTAATTCACTCCAAGTTATGCAGCTCCTGAGCGTGTCGAGAAGCTGGTCTTCATCAAGACCAATCACAAAGTACTTTCTGATGCTAGTCCTGCTAACGATGGCAAAGAGTCCCTATCAGACTCTTCGGAAGGTTGTAACGATAACGGCAGCTCTGATAGTGATGACAGCGCATAAAAATGTCTCACTAAATATTATTTAAATAGCTCATCATTGTCTAAATTAATACAGTAACATCGCATAGGCAGGCAGATTGAGAAATGTGAATTCAAAAAATTTGAATACTGGTGGGCCGGGCCCTGGGTGGCTGTGTAATGCTGCGTAATTTGGGTTTTATTTAAACCCAACTTCTGTTTTTAAAAAGGGCGCCTTATGATGATGATGATAATAATGTTGTCCAATTAGCCTTTAACTATTAGCTACTTTGTAAGTCTTAATCCTTGAGACTAATTGCTGCTCAGGAACTTCAACAAGTCGAGATGGGTTGGTCTCCAAGTATCCTAAGCAGTATCTTCTCGCTAACGAAAGCGGTGCTAGGTAAGTGTTGGATACATGACTTCAGATGCAGACCTTCCTCACTTGTTGTTGGTCAAGTGCAGTGCTTAGCACTATGTGAGCTCCTCAGGAGAGTAATAGCTTCCTGGAGTCCATAACTTTCCGGTTGCTGTAAACGCCGCCACACTTCCGTTGTCTTTAGAACTGGCTCGATGCTGGAGCTCTGTATGTCCTGGTCATAGTCCACCAACGCCGTTATAACTGCAGACGGTGGACTCGCTTGTCCTTGTTGGCCGTATTGGCACAGAGTGCCTCGGTCTTGGAGGGGGGGCAGGCCCCGGGCCCGGAAGTTCTGTCCTTACGATTCGGCGTTGCCCAAATGCAGTTAGCACTTCTTGGGCTCTTCCGTTTGTCCCCAATAAATGAAGAATTTCCTGGAGTCCATCCTTTTGCGGTTGTTGCGGACGCCACCACACCACCGTTGTCGTGAGAACTGGATCGATACGAGCGGAGCCTTATATGGCATGGGCAAAGTCCACCGACCACTTTTAGCTGCGGATGGTGAACTCGCTTGCCCTTGTCGGCACGGAGTGCTTCGGTCTGAAAGGGGGGGGGCGGGCAGGCCCTGTGACCAGGCCGTCCGTCCTTTCGATTTGGTTACTCCTTCTCTTTGTCCGGATCCTCCCCATCTTTGTGTTGGGTGAGGGCTTGGCGGCAAATTCGGAACTGGAAAAGGCACCTTTATAATCACCCCCAAAACCATAGACTCACCCCCAATACACAGTTAAACCCATGATAGGGTAAAAAATGGTACAGTGTGCCGTCAAAGGACAGGAGGAAAAGTTGCCGCTCTTAATACATATATCCGCTATGTTTGCTGTCTAACCTGCATAGATTTTTTAACGAACTATAGACAACGAAGTAAAGTTAAAAAAGCCAGTGATGGCTGAGTACGTGTCGATGAATTCATGACGTGGGAAGGGCATAAAGAAATGGAATTGACGCGAACGCTAAAACTTCGACGCGAAGATTTGGAGATGAGTACTTGATTTTTTTATGTGACAGTTTAAAAAAATGAATACTTCACCTTCTTCGACAGAACCGAAAGAGCCCAAATCGTTGATGATGGGACATTTGGACATAAAGGCAATGAAAGACATAAGGAAAAGAACGACCTGCTACGTCATATTTTACTGACGGTCGTTCATCGAAGGATTTTTTCCCGCAAAATTACATGGAAGCAGCTCGTCACATGAAACCTATCCAGTGCGATGTAATAATGACGACATCAAGCAAATTAAGCAGTTTTAAAACGGAAACATTTCGCCAGCTCTGCGATCCAACAGCGTAGGGAAGCAGCTGCACAACGAGAAAACAAACGGCACAAAATGCACGAAATAGTCGGCTCAAAAGGAATTAAATGGGTCACTCGGCCTCTTGAGAAAAAGTCAAGCAACCGACGACTGATTAAGTATTTGATTCCAAGTAGTGGAAATTGTAGCAGTAGATGTAGCTTTGGTGGTGTCTGCTGCATCTTTTATGATATCTATTACAAAATTCACGGGAGAATTTCTAAAGTACATGCAGGGTACCTAACATTTTTATAACTTTGGGGTTGTAATAAACATTTTACGTGTTGGTACAGCATCCGTTCACGCAAACAAGAATAAAATTGTGCGCGCTATACACTCAAGTCAATAGCGATAAAATATAAATTATCGTTAATTGGAGGTGTTTACCTATCGTTCTTAAAAAAATTGGGAACTGGCATAGTGTACCGTTTTCGAACCTATCATGGTTTTTACTGTATACCGGTATTGAGGGTGAGTCTATGGTTTTGGGGGTGATTATAAAGACACCCTTTGAAATTTTTGGCTTACCGTAGAACACAAGTTAGATGTCGCATCGGTGATTCAGTACGGTACTCGTTTCCCTACCCCTCTAAAGGACTTTTGTACTTCGAGTATCGAAGTAGGTGCTGCAACATCTTGGTGCAACATCTTCCGCATCATCCAACGCGCAACATCACCAGCAACATCACTTCACATGAAATTTACGGAAAATAACTTACGCTGCGGTCTCGTACTTAGTCTTAGTCATACACGTATTATAAGTTAAACTCACTGTGGTCTGGGCCTGCGTTCGTATTCATCCGCGTGTGACTGCACGTGCAGGCAGTAATGTGTGGATGACCATTTGCACACAAAGCTAAAACACACACAACAAGTTCTTGTCATGAAAGCGATGCACGACCGCGAGCTAGAAAAGCTGGGTATACTGCCTTCGGTCGCAAGCAGATGCAAGTTTTCGTGCAGGTGCTGTACTCATACTTCTTAAAGGGATATATTCATTTATGACGCTTTAATTGGTGACAGAATAATCGCAAGAATGTTACATGACGACAGCCAAGATGATTCAGGTGTGATCGGTACAAACAGTAAATGTGATGTAGCAAGCTGACAAAACTACATTTATTATGAATAGAGTGGCATGAATTATTTGAGCTTATCGCCGGATGGGAGGCCGAGCGCCAGCTACATGCTGACAAAGTAGTTAAGTCGTGCAGTAAGGGGCACCATGGACAGTACACTCATCGCTTTTTGGTGCCCCTTACTGCAACATTCAGGGAAATGGGCTTAGCGCACCATCTCTCGCAACATCGCCCATCAGGCTACATAACACGCAACATTGAACTCGATTTCGCAACACACAGTCAACATAAATATCGATGTGGGCCACACAAAATCGAGACGCAACTATATCTTCGGAGGTGGAGATATTTACTGTAAAATGTAACTTAGAGCGTAAACACCATACCAGGTGGACACTGTGTCAACGTTCCGGTGTTCCACGCCAAGTCTCATTGCTCGCAAATTCATATCATCAACGACCTTACGGCCACCGCTATTGCCTACGGGTCGACAAAAGGTAACGTGCAGATCTTTAACCTGGGTGGGGGTACCCCTGCTGCAGTTGAAGCTGATGGATGCTCGTATCTCCTTTTCTGCTCATTATCTTTTTCATCAATCGTGTCGCTTTTACCAGAGTTCTTGCCATCAACAGGTGCTGCTTCTTTCTGTTTTCTGCCTATAAATAAGGCGAGTACTCTAGAAGGAAAGTTGCTTCACTAAGGAAGACCAAATCGTTCACTACATTTTGACTACGACTTTACTACTTTGTCAGCATGTAGTTGGCGCTCGGCCTCCCATCCGGCGATAAGCTCAAAGAATTCATGCCACTCTATTCATAATAAATGTAGTTTTGTCAGCTTGCTACATCACATGTACTGTTTGTACCAATCACACCTGAATCATCTTGGCTGCCGTCATGTAACATTCTCGCGATTATTCTATCACCAATTAAAGCGTCATAAATGAATATATCACTTTAAGAAGTATGAGTACAGCACCTGCGCGAAAACTTGCATCTGCTTGCGACCGAAGGCAGTATACCCAGCTTTTCTAGCTCGCGGTCGTGCATCTCTTTCGTGACAAGAACTTGTTGTGTGTGTTTTAGCTTTGTGTGCAAATGGTCATCCACACATTACTGCCTGCACGTGCAGTCACACGCGGATGAATACGAACGCAGGCCCAGACCACAGTGAGTTTAACTTATAATACGTGTATGACTAAGACTAAGTACGAGACCACACCGTAAGTTATTTTCCGTAAATTTCATGTGAAGTGATGTTGCGGATGATGTTGCGCGTTGGATGATGCGGAAGATGTTGCACCAAGATGTTGCAGCACCTACTTCGACTGTCCATTGATTGGCTAAATCTCTACGCGACAAGTAACATCAGGCGACATGTAACTCGGTAAATCAGCCCTGTTGGCCGCCAAGAAAGTCCAGTTTTCCCCGAGAAAAGGTGTACAACTTATGTTTCTTTATTAGGTAGGAGAGGTAATTCTTATAAAAGGGTAAATGTACTGAGACAAGCCATTTACTCCAAACACAACAGAAAAAGAGTGTCCCAAATGTTTTGTCTATGTGCACCGCATCTGTAATAATAATAATGTAGTCAATTAGTTGGGTTTAACTATTAGCTACTATGTAAGATCGTATCCTGAAGAATAAAATCGGCTCAGGTTCTTTGGTAGGAAGGTTGGTTGCAGACATCAAACATCGTCTCGCTTGCTGGAGCGGTGCTGGTAGGGTGTTTAATACGCACTGGATGCAAATCTGCAGTTTCATTCCCACTTCTCGTGAGGCAACGCTTCCCCATTCAGGTGTCGTCGCCGTTTCTAGTTTGGCCCTTGCTTGGATCCATAGATAACTTATTATTACACATATTTGTGACTCGCTAGCCTTGAGCCTCTTGCTGTCGACCAGATTGTAATGTAGCATGCCAATTAGCAGTCGATACTGAGCATATAAACCTATTGACACTAACGTGAAATACTCATGATCTCCATGAGCAAACTCCACCTCGTTGCCCTTAGTAATAATACGATCCCTCATTATCAGGATCTATTTGGTCAAGGTAATCGTTTATCATATCCATTTCCGGGTCCATGTGATGAAGGTATTGGTTGAACTCTACCCAAGCATCAGGAGCTCCGGTGTCAATCTTCTGGATACAGTTCGCATAAATATCGAATTTCATTTTCGCCTGAAAATGGCGATGGAGTAGAGTTACGATACTATCGTTTGAACATGCTTCGTCCTCCACCAGTACCGCTATATACTCACTGAAAAGATGAGCACATAACAAGGCTTTTGCC